>BSSO01005248.1:0-13375 GCA_030267885.1 Mesembryanthemum crystallinum | reverse complement strand
CCATGTAATGGTGGGACGGAGGGAGTATATGTTAGCCTTATAAAAGAAAGTATATAGTAAAGGAAATTGTTCTTTTTAATGATTGTGATAATAACAATTATATATGATATTTAGATTTTATTTATTTTCTTAATCTTACAATATGGTTATTATACAATTTATGAGTTTAAATTTTGTCATAGACATGTACGCATCGCGTGTAATACTAGTAATCTAGTTAAAAAAAGAGAGTTTAATTATTACATTGGAAAAATAACTCCAAATAATCCAAAGTTTGAGTAGTGTGCCAAAAATAATCCCAATATGGGAAATACCTCTTAATAATCCTAAGTTTTGGTTTGTGTGCTAATAATGCACCATAACATAACAGTGTTAATTTTCCATTAATACTTATGTGATGTGCCATTATGAAATGCTTTATTATAATTAACTCTAAATAATCCAAAGTTTAGTTTGAGAAGCTTTTTTTCGCATTATTATTAGTAAAGGAGCCCATACGATTCACGGGTTCTCTACTCTTAAATTATACACAGCTGGCAATTAATATATCCCAAAATATATGAATTAAAAATTATTATAAATAATAATACTACAAAAGTACTCCATTCCCCCTTCTCATAATATTATAGAATAAATGTTATACATACCACTAACGTTTGTGTTTTTGGTTATATAGGACACTGACGTTTAGGTTTGGTCAAGTAGACCACTAACGTTCTGTTATTGGTCATCTAGGCTATTATTTGGTCGAGGAAGGTGAGAGTGTGTTACACTCCCCACCACTACAAGTAGAACTAATCTTTTGATACCTTTGAAAATAATTACTTGCCCCTTTTTTCCGGATATAATTATTTGATATTAGTCTTAAACCAAAGAAAAACTCACCAAAATGATTTCAAATGACTAATCGGGAAATTCCAACTGGTGCCCCAGTATTATTACTTTTCCGAATGGTGCCAAAAAAAATTTCCTTAAAATCAAACTGTACACTCTAACTTGTGCACTTGTCCAATCCATGACATTATTTAGGGTCATTGTCGTCTAAACTTTCCGTTAGTTGGGTCACATAAGGGTTATGTGAGCTTAGATTTAATGTTCAAACAATTCAGCCATTATTATTTTCCAAAAAAAACAACTTTAAGCTCAATTTAAGGGCAAAGTTAAACATTCGTTTATGAAGGTACATTTAATGTCTGAATTTTTTTAACATTAGTTTAAACTCACATTACACTCACGTGACCCAACTAATAAAAATTTTAGACGAAGAACCATAATTATGGTCACGGACTAGACTCGGCACAAGATCACGGATGCCATTTGAATTTCAGGGAAAATTTTGAACACCAATTTGAAAAGCCAAATACGGTTATACTAATTGGAATTTCCCTAACTAATAATTTATCATATTTGACGAAAAATAGTAAGTTATTTTTATTAAATACGGGAATATTTTAAAGTTGTCACTTAGTTATAAGTTGCTTCTTACTGTTCCATTAAGTTTTTTGAGGGGTAGAATTCATTAATTATAAATCAATTTAAATTACAAACAAAATTACTAAATGGAAGTGGAGGATATTATGAAATTGGAGTTGTTTGCTGAAGTAAAATAACAAAAATATGCAAAAAGTCGGTGAATAAGAAAATAATTGAAGTTATTACCAGTTTTATTACTTCCATATCCATTCATGAATAAATTTACTAATATTAAACACAAAAATATTGGCGGGTGGAGTTTGTGACTCACTCTCCACTTCCTCCACCACGTAGTTGTGTACATGATCTAAAATTGAAACGTTAATGGCTTACATAATCAAACTTCAACGTTAATTTTCTAGACTAACAAAGTGATAAATATTACTGTAGTTGTTTATATGACCTTTCTTCATTATAAAACTGCCGTTGAAGAGAATCTTCAAATATCATGCAATATATGGGTAGCGCACAAGATCTCTATGGTTGCTCTCAGTTTAGTGCCCGTTTTGCCAAGCTTATTACAACTTCTACTTCTCCCTTTCAATTTCTTCTTCACCACCCCCTCTTCCTCCACTTTTGACTTCTAAGAAGTTAAAATAGGCCTAGAAGTAGAGCTCCAAATTGTAAACTTTTAGCCTTATTTTGGCTTCTTAGAAGTTAAAAGTGGAGGAGGAGGCGATAGAAGAGAGGGTGGTGGAGGAGGAGTGTGAGGAGAAAATATAGAAGTTGGAAGAAACTAGACCAAACGGGCACTTTTAATTTGGTTTAGATGGTTTACATTGGTCCTAAAATATAATAGAATGCTTACGTTATTATGTAAATTTTAGGCCCTGTTCGGGGTGGTTGCCAGTTGCCAATTTTTGGTTTTGAAAAATTTTAAACTCTTTGTAAAAATTTAATTTAAAGCTGAATTTTTTTTTTTTGTACTTACAATTCCCTACTTCATTTTCAAAACTGACAATAGAAAACTGTAAACCAAAAAAAGTAGTTTCCAAAAACTGGTTTTGAGTTTCCAAAAAAAGTGAAAACTGGCAACTGACAACCACCCAAACAGGACCTTAGTATTACGCAAACGAGCTAAATTGCCTTAAGGCTCATGCAATGTAAGGCCTGCCTAGCCCTTACTATGCAAAAGGGCGTGATATTCCGCCAAAAAAATAAAAAAATAAAAAAATGATAATGATTTTGTACTGCAAATTGGGGATCACAAGGTTATGATGTAAGAACTATCCCTCATGGTCAACTAAGATTTTATTGGAACAACAATGTATTACTCCCTCCGTTCCACTATTACGTGTCCGTTGTCTGTATATCTTTGTCTAACTCAAACATATATATTGCACTATTCATCCCAAAAAATACATAATTGACACCTATTTATCCCCACTATCAATCTATTTACCCATTTTAATAATTATGCCTCTATCTTTCTCTGTACATATCAAATTTTACCATCTCTTTAACTTCAGAATAAATAGTACAATGGCCACGCAAGGGTGGGACGGAGTATTTGTAAAAAAGAAAAAAGAGAAAAAAAAAAAAACAAAAACAAACCAAAATCCAACAGCAAACAAAATGATTTGAAAGCTATCTTTTCTTTGATGTAACTAGTTACAACCGCATTATCCTGGCAATGCAATTGGTCTATTATTGCAAAAGATGTATACATCCAAAGGAGACCATGCGAGGAACTGGAATTCAATGCTACATCCATATTAGATATGGATGAAATTCATCCATATCAGATGGGCCCCACACTCTAACGGGATATTAATACTCCAAACAGGATAAATGAAAATTCTTAAAACACAATTTATCCCGTTCTAGTTATAAATATACCGATAGAGGGTGGATAAATTTCATCCATATCAGATATGGATGTAGCATTACTCTGGAATTCCCTACTCTTGTTATGCATACACTTACCAGTTACCACCAAAGAAAAAACAATAATGATAACAAGGGTAATAATGCAGTAAATGCAACAAGGTTGATGTTTAAATTATTAAACAGCACTTTTAAGATGCTAAGGTTACAATCAGCTTTAAGAAATTAAGATGGACACAAGTTGACAGGGCTCCAAAGGACTGACAAGAACATAAATTAACCAAGAGCCACCTGGAAAACTTGAATCATAAAGCGCCAGCAGTAACATTTCCAATTCTGCTCAGGTCAAATATCTCAATCCAATAGCCATCAGGATCCTTTATAAACGCTATCCCTTTCATTTTACCTACAATTAACTCAAAACATCAGCTTATGACATCTACGGTTTGTACACCATATAACACTGCATTCTAAAGACAGTAAATACATTCACTGTATTTTAAGAACTTATCCTCACATCGTAATTTATTTCCAAAGTTCTTATAATGTTGAAGATCAAACCCTAGGAACTGTAAAAGCCTAGGAAAAATTTTATTCCCCTTTTTTCTCATCCAAATAAAAGATCAGTAGGCAAAATTGTCAAGTTTGAACAAAAACATGATGCAAAGACCAACCCAGTCAACCAGAAAATGAAAGACCTACCATCATCAGGCTTCTTCACAAATTCCACGCCTAAGCTTTCAAATCTTTCACATGCCTTGTAAGTGTCATCAACAGTAATCCCGATGTGTCCTGTGAAAACATTAACCCAAAACAGCTGCTGAGGCCTTCAAATTTAACAAATACAACTCACGTATGATTGCCAAAAACAAATAGCACTACAAAATCTGATACTGGCCAAAAAAATAGAATAAAGGGCTCACAATTACATGGGTCATCCTTGCTGCAGAAAATTTTGAAACACACTTATAGGAGCCTAGCGGATATATCTTCCCCAATAATCTTCTTCTCACCATCCCAAAATGAATGTGCCTAATCTTTAAAGTTGTCCCGTAAAAGCATTCTTCATTTTCATTTCAAAAGAAAAAATGATAATCTATTGTTAATCACAAGAAAAATTTATGAAAGGCAAGTTTCACTGAAATTGTTAGTCAAAGCTGTATATTACTGTCAGAATTACTTTCATTTATGCCACATGACATTTCCGAGTATCAAAACTTGAGCCAGATAAGAAACAGCATCACTACTCGACTTCAGCCTCTCCAACACCCCGCATCCCCCCCCCCCCCCCCCAGGGGACAAAACACACACACACACACACACACACTAACAAATCAAACAAAGTAAAAAATAAAAAGGAAGAAGAAACAGCAAAAGAAGTACAGCAGAATGAAAAGAAAATGAAGACAAGTGAGTTTGAGCTTCAGTATAAATTAATCAATAAAACAAGTTGAAGAATGAAGTGAAAATCTTGTACCAAAGCCACGAGGGTCCGAGTTTCCATTGTGATAACCCTTAAATTCAGGGTCACTCTCTGTTCCCCAGTTACTGTGGAATATATAATCTGTTAGACCATCAAGATACCAGTAGCAATAGCTAACAAGAGAGATAAAGAAAGCATCATCAATGACAATCAGACTCACTGGGTAAGTTCAATTGTAGCTTTTTTACTGAAGGTCCAAACAGTTCGCTCCACCGAGTCACTTGGAGCTGATGTAAGATCCTACACAAGGTACAACCAATGTATAATCAGGCTCAGTAACTGATCTATAGCATTTGGATAGACAAAACTTATAACAAGCCTAAAAAACAATATATGAAACCTAAAAATCGGCGACTTAAAACTAACTAGGAATGATAACAACAGAAAAATGTCACAAAAGACAGTTCTGAGCCTCATTGTCACCACCTTCCCCCGAAAAATTATGTGCACGAGTCATAAGGGGAACATTGATGGAGAATGGAAAACTTAGCAAAAGATCAAATTTTAACTCATAACTTAATGACATGCAACTGAAAATAAAGCAGTACACTAGGCTTTATGAATTGATGGAGATATATCAAACTACTCCGTGCGTCCAAAAATGAACTTGTCATTTTCCTTTTTGGTCTGTCCCAAATTGATATTGTCATTTTCCTTTTTGGGCAATTATTTTCCCAAAATTGAAAAAAATGCCCCCACTCACACAAGCCCTCACTCTCTCTCTCTCCCCCCTCCCTTCCCCTTCCTAGACTTAAGACTTGTTCTCTCTTTCCACCCCTCCCCCAGCATCTCAGCACCACCACATTCCCCCAAATTTTGTCCCGATAATCCACCATTGTCACCACCAGCATCACCATTATCTCCTCGTTCAAAACCTCCACCCTTGCAAACTCCTTCCATTAAAATACAGAACCGCCACCACCACCACCGGCGAGAATCACCACCCACCACTAGGCATGGCAATGTCCACCCAACCCCTGGACATCGACCTGACCCGATCCACTCTAGATGGATATGGATGAACTTGAATGGATGTATAATGGATATGGATGTTTATCGGGTCGGATATGGATGACGAGTCCTCACCCATTAATCCACCCGTTTACTCAAAATTAAAAAAATAAAAAATAAAAATAAATATATAAAGTTTTGAGTAAGTAAATATATATATTATTATTACTTTCAGTTACTTTATAGTAAGTATATACAGCTTTTTTTCCTTACTTTTAGCTTTAATAGCTAGTGGCTGCCTTATTCACTCAAAGTCTCAAAGGCTCAAGTATCAAACCCTAATATTCACAGCACCAACGACTCAACGAGTGACAACATAGGCGCCTCACTTTCCACTTCCCACTTCCCACTCAGTCGCAACTCACAATCCACACCTTCATCCGGCACCGACGAATTACGGGTAAATTTCCTGTCAATTGCTTCTCTCCTTTCTGTTTTATGGTGTGTGTTTACTTCTGGGTAAGTTCCCGTTTAAGAGATTGATTTGTGAATTTTTAACCTCGTAAAATCATGTTTGAATGCTTTGATTGATGGTGTTGGGCAAGCAATTCTCGGTATCTCACTCTTCCTCTCTCTCCCCTGTCCGAATTTCTTACTTGGTTGTCTAGCAGACGGTTAACTAGTCGGGTAGTCCTTTGTATGCCGGCACCGGCAGCGAATCTGTACGCTCAGCATAAGTGTTGATTTACTTCACCTATTCAGGTACTATGCTTTCTTTTAAGCTTATATTTGATAATGATTATTATTTGTGTATAAGCTTCATGATTTTTTAGAAATTCTACATGTTTTGGTGTCTTATGAATTTAAATCTTGGGTATCTTTTTAATACTACTTGGTGTGCCTTTAAATTATCCAAGTCTTTGAATTACTTTCGTGTGTAATTCCAAGTGTAGACTGTGGAGCAAGAAGTGCAATCTACTAAGTTTGATACAAGTGCAAGTACAGCAGGTTCCAATCCCTCTCTAATTCCTTCATCAGGGGCTGGAATAGGAACTTCTTATGAGCCAGTAGAAGTGGGCACAGACGAAAATCGAGGAATTGATCAATGATGAAAAGGAGGACACTCAAGAAAATTGTAGAGGATGAAAGCATACCTCAAATGGTTGGAAATTCTTTCAAGAACCAGTGGTAAAGGATGGTCAAATGATAGCAAGGTGCAAGGCATGTAAGAAACCTTTAACTGCTAAAAGCACACGTGGAACTTCACATCTACGAGATCATTGGAAAAATAGGTGTCCAAAGAGGCATTTGAAACTTGCGCAAGGACAACAAAAAATAAGCTTTGGCTCTAATAAGGATGATGATGATGTAGTAGAGTTAATAGTTGATCCTAAGTTCAAGCAAGATGTTTCAAGAACTAAACTAATGAAGATGATAGTGATACATGAGTATCCTTTGTCTATGGTTGATCATATGGGTTTTAGGGAGTTTGTGAGTAGTTTGAATGCAAAATTCAAAATGATAAGTCGAAACACATTGAGGAGTGATATCTTGAAGGCTTTTGCATTTGAAAAGATGGGTTTGAAGTTCTTAGAGGATCATGATAGTCAGGTCGCTATTACTACAGATATGTGGACAGCTTCAACCATAAGAAAGGATACATGGCTGTCACCGCTCATTTTATTGACAATGATTGGATATTGCTGAACCTAACACTAAGGTAACGGGTTGCTTTTCTGTTTTGCTGGTTAGTTTACTTTATTTTCGTCATCTTTCTGTTTTTTTGCCTACATTTCATTGCTGTTTTTTGTTTGTTTTTTATTCGCTTATGTGCTTTGTGTTTTTGATATTTACTTGATAGGCTTTCTTATGTGCCTTGTCCACACACTAAAGAGGTTCCTGCAAAAGTTTTGATTGATACATTGAACACATATGGTTTGGAAAATAAGGTTTCTTCAGTGGTTCTGGATAATTGTAGTACAAATGATGCAATGATGGATATTGTTAAAGTGAAATTTGACGCTTACTCTCTTATATTGTGTGGGGATTTCTTACATATGCGTTCCTGTGCACATAATCTTAACTTGGTTGCTAGAGATGGGTTGGAAGTCATTAATCCACAGATTGAGTCCATTCATGAAAATAGTGCATTTTGTTTGGCCACTCCTAAAAGGCTTGAGAAGTTTGAAGATGTAGCCCGCAATAAAGTTTTTTCAACAAAAAGACTTGTCCTTGATTGCAAGACTAGGTGGAATTTTACTTACCAAATGCTTGAAACATCTTTTCGTTATAAGGAAAATTTTCCAAAACTCAAGCATTTGAATAGTCAGGTTAAGATTCCTCATCCTAGTGATAAAGAGTAGGAGTTGGCTTGGCTAGAAAATTTTGTGATAAATTAGAAGTTTTTTACAATGTGTCTGAGTTATTTTCAGGGAGACATTATCTTACATCCAATTTGTATTTCCCAGAAATTTGTAGACTCAAATTACAGTTGACAAGTTGGTTAAGCTCTGATGTTAAAGAAATAAAAGACATGGCTTCGAAAATGATTGTAAAATTTGACAAATATTGGTCAAGTATAAATGACATGTTGGCAGTGGTTGCCCATTTTGGACTCTACATTGAAGATGGAATGTGTGGAATATTACTACAATCAAATTTATGGGTCAAGTGCTGAAGATGAGATACAAAGGATTAGGAGATTGCTTTTGGATTTGCTGATGCAGTACAAAGATAAGGGCAATCAGAACTCTACAACACCTACTCAATCATCTGAACCATCTAGTGTAATTGGAAAACGTCATGCCTCTAATTGTGGTGGTGGACCAAGTGGTCCTGCTTCTGGTTGTCATCTTTTCTTTACATAANAAAAAAAAAAAAAAAGGTGAATGTTACTGCTGAGTTGGATCATTACTTAAGAGGAAGATACATTACCAGATAATAATCGCTTTGATATCCTTGGCTTCTGGAAGAATAATCCAGTGTAACCAACTTTACGGGCTATTGCCAAAGACTTGTTGGCTATACCTGTTTCAAGTGTTGCTTCAGAAAGTGCTTTTAGCAATGGTGGTAGGGTTCTAAGTCCTCATCGATCTAGACTACATGCAAATACAGTGGAGGCGTTAATGTGTCTTCAAAATTTGATGACTGGATGCCATTCAGGTAACTTTTTCTCCACCTATCACTCATATAAATTGCAATCTGTTATGTACAACTCTTGGAATGTACAAACTAACAACTTTCTGTTGATTTTTTGTAATTTTATTTGTAGGTTCCTCTATACAGAGCTCCTTTACTTATGCTACTATATTAGAGGATGCTGAAGTTGAGGAATCATGTGTCACCACTGCAATTGATGAGGTATTATATTTTCATCAATTTAATTTGGTGATTAGTCATTAGAGTCAACTTGAACTTCTTAGGAACTAATTTTTGTTTTCTTGTTTCGTTGTTTAACTTGGCAGTATGATGATGAGGATCTTTACATGAAGGGTGACTTTTGAGTTATGGTGCTATAACTTTTTTAAAGTTAGTTTTATGGAGATGAACAATTTTCTCAACTATTCCTGATTTACAATTCTAATGTTTGTTACTTAAATCATGTAATGGGGATGAATATTTTGTGGTTTATGTATTTGTAATCAGAATGAACAATTCTTACTTGATTTATCTTTGTTCTTTTTGTAATAATAAGTTGGTATTATTGATGTTTTCTTTTTCGAAGTCGATATTTTGTCCCCAGATAATAGAATTTTCGTTTTTTAAAAAAGTTGGTCAGATATCCAATGGGCATCCATTTACCCACTACACCCGATGGATATGAATGTGGACGGATGAAATTGATTTAAACGGATGTGGATATGGATATGGGTGACAAAAAATAAATGGATATGGATATGGATACGGCTCCACCCGATCCATATCCGACCCATTGTCATCCCTACCCACCGCCACCAAGAAACCACCGCGCTCGCCACCCCTTTCCATCTCAATACCCTCTGACCCAGACCCGCCAACCCAACCCGACCCCAAGATCCCCCAACCGAGTCAGCCCACTCGCCCCTCCGATCTGCCGACATGAAGGAAAACTCACCCACCTCGCCACCCCCTTTCTCCAAGAACACCACCACTGGAGCTTTCGGTCCAACAAGTCGAGGAGCACAAAAGTCAGAGGTTGCTAACAAGGAATCCACCACCAAAGCTCCGAACTCAAACTTTCACGCAAAATCCTTGGCCGCCATTGGCGCAACAGCAGCCTTCCTCTGCAACGCGGCTCCAACATGGTGGCGGCAGTAGCGGCAGCTCCGAAACGGCGACTAAACTGTGGCACCTTTCCTAACCCTTAATCAGCAACAAGGTGGAAAGGGATAAGGTGGAGAGGGCCTTTCATTTCAAAGGGTATTTTGGTCCTTCTCTCTATGTCTTGGTCGACATGCATACGGTAAATGACAAGTTCATTTCGGGACGGATGGAGCATAACAAACCCTAGTAAAACTTTAAACAAACTAAGAAATAAAATAAGATGGAGAACCTCTCAAGCTAAAATTCAAAACATTATTTCATTTTTTTTTAGATAAGAAAAGTAATTGTATCAAAAACGAAACAAAGTTACAGGCAAGACGTCCACTTTAACAATCCGATTCTTCAATGAATAACATAGCATATAGGGGTACACATAGCCTAATTGTTTCCTTTGAGAAAAATAATCTAATATCCCAATGTAACTAAAAGACTGCTTCCCTATCCTATTAATGCTAATATTCTAAGATTCATTATCCTAATAAAACACCCTTTAAGATAACTCTTGAAAATAATAAAATAATTCAAGGACACAGTTATATTCTATATTTAATACTCCCTCTATCCCACAATTGTGTTTACAAACCACATTTTTCTTTGTCCCATAATTACGTTAACAAACCAATTGTTTCCATATAATAACCTGTGAATGTGAAAGTCCAACATATCCCTTCACTATCTTTACACATCAACATCTTTATTTGACGACAAAGAGGTTGTTTCCGTTTGACCCTTAATCTGAAATGCGACGACTATCAGCATCTTCACAATAGAGAAGAAGTGCAGACAACTTTTTTTGCCATTTTGATGTAGTCCGTCATATTCCAAAGCCGAAAGGTAATGAATCTTTTGGCTCCACTGGAAAGTGGACAAAAATTCCTTACCCCTCAACTATCTTTACAGGTTAATAAAATTTTCCCCCACTACGTACCCCATATAAAGCTCCCCATACTCTCTATCTCGCACCCCATTAGATTAATCGGTTATAAACCCCTCCTCTCTATCTCTCTTCTCTCTGTCTCTCTCTTCTCACACCCGCCCCATCTCTCACTACCATCGCCCCCCATCTCAACTTCTCTTCCTCTCTCCTCTGCCTCCTTGCTGTCTGCTCATCATGGCGCTCCGCCATTCCCCTCCATCTCTCTTTTCCGTTATTCCCTCTCATCATCCTCGGTTATCGAACAAAAATGGATCAACAACCCATTTGACAGCAAAGGTGTTCTCGTCAAACAGATCGCAGCGCCATGAGGGGTGTCAATGCCGGCGCCCGTAGCTATGGGAGTTGAGACAGTGACTTGTGGGGAGGATGAGGAGGTGGTGGTGGTTATTGTGGTTGGGGGTATGATTCGGATTGGGTATTTTGGGGTCAATCGGGTTTGGTTTTGCTAGCGGTGGATCACTGACGGAGGTTTTTTTTTTTATGCTCATTGTTTTGATTTTTGGTTTTAGGTTTCTTTTTTTAGGTCTGTTGTGAGGGGAAGGTGTTGTTTGTGAAGTGTGATGATTTAATTCTGCTTCTGATTGACACAACACAACTGTGAGAGGAAGATGATAACAAAGACAAGTGGGAAATTGGAGAACCCTGAGGGAAGAAATTTTCTGCACAGTTGTGTGGTGGGAGATGATGATGATGACGGGAGTACCGTAACCGTGAGAGAGAGAAGATGATAAGACATGAAATGGGCTGGGGGAAGAAAATTAAACTTTCCCCCACTCACAACATAATACTTTACCAATTGCAAGGGCAAAAGGGGGAAATATTAACCAAACTCTTTCTTGTTAATCCCCATACTAAAATGGGTTTGACAATGTAATTATGGGACAAAGGGAGTACTATATAGTTGCCATAAATCTTAAACCTCACTTTTCCCTTGCTTGTCATCCGCATTGGAATGAAATATAACACTGATACTTGCTGTCAGGAGGCCTATCATTCTGGCATGGGGCGGCACATCTATCAATCTTATAAAAGCATTTTTAATCGAAAAAAGTAAATACCATTTATAGCTAACAATCACGAAAGTGGCCACATGCACCATCAAGCTAATTGCTACAACATTGTGCTGATAAGATGATGAAACCAACCTAAGTGTTAAAATGCAATAAATAAAAGATGCTCTATATTTTTACCTCATAACCCAGGAAATACAAGCTAAATTTCATCTCGGGAAAATCCAATCTCTTAAGCAGCCTGCACATAGATTATAACCAAGACAATCAAATGCTTCATTTCAGTACAGAAACAGTATCAAGAAAGAAATACAGGGGAGAGAGGTACAATAAGGCTACAAGGATAAAGAGCAAGTCACTCAGCATATCACCATACGATGAACAAATGAATGACCATCACTACAGCCCACTGGGAACATGTTAAAAAGAACAAATAATGAGCATTACCGCAGTCCACAGGGGAAAAATGCTACAAGGCCACTAGAGTCTGACATATTTCTAAAAGAAGGATGTGTGTAACACTAGTGATCTAGTAAGAACACTAACCAAAAGTATACATTAGTAAGAAGATCTAAGCAACGCTAGTGATCTAGACACCCTTCAACAATCGCAAATAACCTCCTTATCACCAAGTAAACTTTTGAATCCCCGTTTGTTGCCGAAGTGTGACAGATTTCTTAAAGAAGGATCTAAAATCCTCAGCTAAAATTTGTAAGAAACTGTGGATTATGAGCAGCAGTTAAAGCTCATAATCCTAGCCTTTCCTTAAAAGGGGGATTGGGAAAGCACGACTCCCTAATTCCCAACTAACCACAATTTCTAATGTCACTTGCCCAACCTCAAGTCACGATTCATCTTGAAATTCATACATATCCTCAAATTTTAACCCGAACTTGATGTAACATTATCACAACATAAATTGGGGATTTCAGCCTATGTTCAACTGACTTAAATATGTGAGAAAAAATGTAAGGTGATGTTTACTTGGATATAATTATAGTTACAATGTAATGAAGACTTTCTAGTTATAAACATGCTCATGGCTACTCATAAAATGTTTTGTTAGGTTACATTTTAAACATTATTACTTCTAGTCATGTAATGACGATTCATTAGTCATACTAACACAAGTGTGATTATGTTAGGATCCACGCCCCAATATACATTGAAGACGGTTTTTGGCATGAATATTATTTGAAGATTATTTGGCAAGATAATTAGAAGATATTATTTTGGTAGATTATATTGCTTGCTCATCAAGTAATTGTGTTATGGAAGGTTTCCTATTGGTGTAGGATATTGTTTTAGGAAGTTTACTTATTTCTCAAGCAGTTGTAGTTTCCTAATATTATTAGGAAATCTATTTGTGTAGGATTAGGAAGGTGGGTAGTT
>BSSO01005247.1:0-13375 GCA_030267885.1 Mesembryanthemum crystallinum | reverse complement strand
CACTCCTCTTATAAACTTGAAGAAATTTTTTGGAGGTCTGACAATGGTGGGTGGATCGATTTTTAAGGGAAAGACCTGTCAAATACTTTGTCGTTGTGTAATTAAGGCAAGTAAGGTTATATCAGTCATTTTACAATACCCCCATACATTAACTAAGTCAAATAGTAAAAAGAACCCTAACGGAAGGAGCTCCGTCAACCATTAGGTTACAGAAAACGTTAAAGTCAAAGTTTAGGGGTACCACTGGCCTTATTGGAAAAGTGTGGACACCACTGGCATTAGGCCAAAGTTCAGGGGTACCACAGGAAATTTCCGAAAATATAATGAATTGGGAAGAAACGAAGAGAACAAGGTTGCTTTTCTGAGATGCTCTCTTGGCAAACTCGAGAGCATTTGTTTTTTTCCTGGTAGGTACTTGTCCACTCATATGCATCAGGTTCAGCTGCATACTTGAAATTTTCACACAGCTCAAACCAAAATTATGAAGGAAATTATAATTCAAAACTACAATGGGTTTAGCAAACTTCAATGTACAGTTTAAAAACACTGGTTTGAGTCACACTGATCTTAAAGCATTAACCCTTTTCTCTTCCTTTTCTTCTCATATTCCTCCCAATAATTTCATTGAATTATCAGTCTACTCCCTCCCTAACTTCAGGGCCCATGGGAATATGGGATCAGTCGAGCAAAGCCCGGAGGATACCCACGTTATCTATAGAAGAAGGAATGATACAGTGGTGGGTTCTATATAGCTACATAGGACATCATAGGGAGGAAAATCTATCATGCAGTGAACAAGTTTTTTGCTACTAGGTTCATGCCTGCTATTGCTCTGGTACCAAAATGTGAGATTGCTGCTTCTGTTGTAGCATTCAGACCCATAGCCTGCTGTAATGTGCTGTATAAGGGCATATCAAAGCTGATCTGAGACAGATTAAAAGGGTGCTTCCTTGTTTAGTTCAGGACAATCAAAGTGCCTTTGTATCTTGCAGGACAACTACACATTGTATACTCATATGTCAAGATCTTATTAGACTTTATGGTAAGAAATATACTTCTCTAAGGTGCTTAATGAAGATTCATTTGAGAAAGGCTTATGATATTGTTGATTGGAGATTTGTCTTCGACATTTTAGAAGCCTGGATTTCCAAGCAAGTTTTGCTAAAAGCCCTACCACCAAGTTTTCAATCATTGTTAATGGCGATTTATGTGGTTTCTTTAAAGGAGGAAGAGGCTTGAGACAAGATGACCTATTTTCTCCTTTGTTATTTGTTCTAGGCCTTCTAGGTAGGCCTAGCAGTCAGATCAATCGGGATCGGTTTCGGGTCGGTTCTATTTCGGATCGGGTCAATAGGGTCGATCTAAAATTCAAGTCGATTCGGTTCGTATTCGGATTCGGGTCTATTTGGTTTTTGTTTTATTTCGGTTCAAAAGGGTTGGGTTAAATATCGGGTCGGGTCAATTCAGATCGGTTCTTAGTTGGATGGTCAGGTCAGTATCGGATCCGGTCAGTATGGGATCGAGTTAATGTCGGATCGGGTTAATGATCGAGTCAATATTGGGTCGTGTAATTTCGGGTCGGTTTAGACATGGGTTCAAAATAGTCAAGTATATGTTGAATCGTGTAATATTTGGATCGTCGATGGGTTAATGTTAAATTTGGTTGGAAACTTATATTGTATCACTATAAGTATCTCTGGCACAACTTGTTCCGCGGATATAGGGGAGACTTGTACTTTACGTCAAAACAACTACTATTAAGGAGTTGTTGGACATAGAGTTTAAATACATTCATGAGAAGGTGATAAACTGATAATACAATAATCATTTAAATGTTTTAGATTTGAAGTTCTTACTCATTGAAAATTGTATATTATTGTAACAAAATTAATACTATATATTTGAAAATACAAAATTTGTAAAGTTCATAAAAGATACCGACAATGAAAAAATAAATAAATAAGAGCAAGTAAGATCATTATTCCTCAAACATTGTGTTTAGTTCAGTTTGTTTTGGTTTCTGATAATGTTCGAGTCGTTTTCGAATCAGGTTAAGTTCGGTTTCATTCGGGGTCAATTTCGGATCGGTTTATGTTTTGTCCGGATCAAACCGGTTCGGGTTCGGATCCTAATCGGTTCAAGTTGTTCTCGGTTCGGGTCGGATTCGGGTATTGGTTGTCGGGTCAATCTAATTGTTGAGTCAAAATCGGTTTCCATTCGGGTAATTTCGGGTAATCGGTTCTAAATCGGTTTGGTACTATTCGGATCGGTTTGGATATGGTTTCGGGTCAATCGGGTCAGGTATTCGGTTTCGGTTCAATCCTGCCAGGTCTACTTCTAGCCATGGAGTATCTTACAAGAAAAAAGAGTTTTAAGTTTCACCCTCTCTTTAAATCCTTGAAGCTGACAAATCTCTGCTTTGTAGATGAATTATTATTATTTTTGCAAAGGGTGATGTTAATTTTGTAGTTGCTATCAACAAGTGTCTCACTAACTTTGCTAAGACTGCTGGTCTACATGTGAATCCTACAATGTCATGCATATGCACTGCTGGTATTGAGAGGAAAGTTGAACAAAATATATTACAATTAACAGGCTTCACAAAAGGGTCCTTCCCAATGAAGTATCTGGGATTGCCACTCTACCCAACTAGGTGGAATCAGTTGGACTGTCAAGCTTTGGTTGACACAATAGCAGCTAGGATCAAATGTTGGTCAAGTAGGCACTTGTCTGACTCTGGGAGGTGCCAACGTGTAAACTCTGTCTTGTTCTCTCTACAAGTCTATTGGGTTTCTATCTTCATTTTACCACAACATATTGTCAAGAAAGTAGAGCAATTGTGCAGACAGTTTCTACAAGGTCAAAATGAGAAGAAGACACCCTTTGTAGCCTGGGATTATGTATGCAAGCCAAAGAAATGGTGGTTTTAACATTAAAAGTTGTAAGCTCTGGAACACAGCAGCGATTGGCACAAACATGTGGGCTATCTCATCGAAACAAGATGTCTTGTAGGTCAAATGGGTCCATAGCATCTATCTGAAGCACAAAGACTTATGGGAGTATGTGGATAAAGCACTGGTATTGGCAGAAAATGAACAAACTCAAGCATAAGTAGATTTGCCTATGACCAAGATGATCAATGGAGGATAGAAAAGAACAGAATTTATACCATTAGCACTGGATACAGATGGCTCTCAGGTGAGCACCCTAGGGATATGGTGCAGGGTTGCCATGCCTAAACATACTTTTATAGTGTGGTTAGCATCACTAGGAAGGTTGCTTACTAAGGTTAGGTTAGCCAGATTCCAGCTTTCTGGCTTGGACCCTAACTGTGTCCTGTGCAAGCAAAGTAATGAAACCGCACAGCATTTATTGGTACTTGCAGCTACTATAGGGAGATTTTCACTGCTGTTTTTGAGTGGATTGGAATCAAAAGGTCCTCAGCTGGTATCTACACAGATATGAAGTGGATATGGTGAATGAAAAAGGGGAAAGGCTTTGAGATGGGCTGCTTATGCTGCTGTGGCGGCAGCTGTTTACCACATGTTAGATGGAAGGACGAGCATACCCTGTTTTTACATGAGCCTCGTACAGTGGGCTATCCTTTTATATAATAAAGCAAGACTAAGAAAGTTTCAATTGTCCAATTGCATCTAATGTAACTATCAAGTGTGGATAACAATGAACCGGTGTAGTTACCTCCGAATTACCATAAGCACGAAGGACGGTGACAGGCTGAGGTTTTCCACGAACATCATAGAACACCACACGACCATTACTTGTGCCAGCAGCCAATATCCAGCCATCATCTCTAAATGCTAATGATGAAAATGGCGCTTCGTAAGAAATGCAATTTGAGTACCTTCTTGAACCTGAGTCAAAAGTGTACAGCTTTTTGTCCAGACCGACACTAGCAATGATCTGTCATTGAAACCAGTTAGCAAATTCATTAAGTATCACTTTCTGATAACTTTGAATGAATTATGTTATAAAAGAGCACCTTAAAACCACACCTTATCATTAGAAGGAGAGAAACTAAGACCAGCTGTAGGCGCTGAATGTTGCTTCAGCCAGGACACCTATGAAGAACAAACGGTAACAATTTAGGACTAGTGACAACACTTCCACAGGGAGCATACATCAACATTATAATCACTGACAAAATTCACAAGTAAGACATCTAGAAACTCTGCTCCTCTCTGTGTATTTTACAAGGGCTGAGAGCTAACCACTTGCCTTTTATGTATGAAGGGAGCTGATGCTTTGGTGAAAGGCTCATTACAAAATGGCAGTTCAAATGATTCTCAACTGGAAATGGAAATGGTAGTCTGAATTTCATTTATTCTTAACTATAAATATCAACACGTTGGACAATAATATATTAGAACAGTATTCAAACTAGATCCTCACACACCAAACACGTACAAATGCAAATGCAACAAAAGATCATGCTAAGTTGTTAAGAGTGTTTCCTCAAGTGATGAGATGAAATGATTTCTATGGTTTTTTTACATTCACAGAGATGAAAATTTTCTGACCTCAATATTAAAGAGTTTCATCGAGAAAAGAATTAAGTTAGCAAGAAAAATCTCCATCTATGCTTCAATACACCAAAGAAAAAGTCATTATATTTACACACCTTTGGACTTCTACCAGTTGTATCCCACATATGCACAGAACCATCATCACCAGCTGTCGCCAAAAGATGCCGGCTAACCCGAGAATAGTCAAGTACTCTCAACACCTGGTCTTAAATTCCAATATATAACCAATTAGTATATCCAAAATGTGACATTAGTCAGTGAGTAGGTGTACAAATGTAGAACTAACCTGTTCATAAGGATCCTTCAATTCAGCAGCTCTTGAACCAGAAGCAAGGTTGTGGACAATTAGACCCCCATTTACACTAATGGAAGCCAAGTGCTCATCTTTGCAATTGTACATTGTACCTGATATTGAACCAATGTGCCCTTTTAACCATTTGATACAGCGCTTCCTCTGCAGGTCCCATATTCGCACAACTTGCCCACTTCCTCCAGAACACATGTATCTAGATGTCTTGTTGCTAAAGTTAATAGATGATATAGCCTCCTGTAGCACATCAGAGATGTCAGAGTACATCCCCAGATATATCAATAAGAAAGAGATGCCTGAAATTAGCAGCACATACAGAACTTGTCAAAGATGTCGAACACAAATGTTTCAAACATAGCTCCTCCAAAAACAGAATAGACATCATTCGACATCTCATAACATGGGTCTCAACAACTTTCTCATAGATCATATCTAGGTTGTTAGGAATCAAGCGGGATTCGGATCATTCACACAACAATCAACAAAGGAATTTAAACGAGACAAGCAACTTTTTTACATGGTTGAGCTAATCCATTGTCGTTCTAAGATTTATTCTCTCAATTACAGAGATGAATACATCAATGAACATTTAGAGAACACCTCACATAGTCTCCACTTTGCTCGACACCCAAGGAGCCACTTTCCTACTCTAGATAGAAAACTAGAACAAAGTCATGTTCAACTTGACATTTCTTCCTTCCCTCTTTGCTCCATGGCACGCCCATGTACGTGCCATACATGACTTAAATCAGGCTCCATTCATAACCACCTAGTACAACACCATTTCTCAAGCTCAACCATGGAGACCCACCAAGGTGCTCAGCGACCTTGGCAATTTAACAGCCGTTCAACAGCCGTTCCCAAGGAATCTCAACCAAGCCCTATGTGTCCTTCACATGTGGGGCGTGTTTCCACCTGAACAAAACACCCTTCTTCTTGCATGCAACCAGATGATCCCTAGATCTATCACTCATTTTTTTAACAAAGAAAATTGTGGATAATGTATTTGCATTCCCCTGCTACCACTTAGTATCCCTAAAATAGGATGAATGACAATTAGCAAACAATGCTGAAACTTTTGTAAGTGTTTCACCCTTTCAACAACCGGATCCCATAAAACAAAGAGAAGCTCGAGTTAACCCCCAAAAGGGGAACCCAGTTAACTAAAAAGCCAGTGAAAAATAGAGCAACTAGAAGGGGAGGCAAATTGAAACAAGACCTGCAAGTTTATATTAGTCCCAACAATGCCGCTCTTGTAAAGATATGAAGTAGACTCAAAAGTATGGATGATAGCCAAAACATTCTTAAACGAGGTCAAAGCATCCCCGGGAAAGAAAATGGTATTATTAGCAGGCTGCAAAGGGGGCACTGAGACCTCTTCCCTACCATCCCAATACCCTTTACCAATCCCTCTCAAGTCTCATGACCACCCTAAGTACAAAGAAAAGAGGGAAGAAGATCATCATGCCTAGCAATCAATGGCCATCATAGGAAGATATTTGCATAAGGTATAGCCAAACTATCACCACCGATAGTGAAGTTTCTTGGCTACCAGTTCATTCTTAGTGCAAATAAGCAAACAAATTAGACTGGTAAACACAATTATTCTCATATTCAGTTAAACTAGGTAATAGCTTTTCACTGGAGTGTGACACTATCTTGCATTAATATAATTTCCTCACTAACGCAATTATTACCATATAAGAAATGAAGGACATAAACTATGTCACATGGACTCTTCATTGCACCTACGAGCACTTGTGCTGAATATTGAATATGCAGAAATGGGCATGACACTTAGACTGTTAGACACTTCAACGCGAGCTAAAAATAAACATATTGTGGGAAATGGAGGAGTCTGATACCTAACAAAAACCTAAACCTAATGCTTGAAAAATGAAAACACATGTAACATAGGCTAATGAAAAGGAATGCTCCCTGCAAACAAGCGAGCTTCACTAGATAGTGTAACACCAAACCCTAAATACTAACATAGACCTTTATCCATCCCACTTATACATATTACTAATATTTCGAAATCATTCCATTTCAATCATCCACTTGACCACCTCCTTGTATGCTAGAGCATTCATCTTAAATGTCTGCTCTTCCCCTCTTTCCAAAATGTTTCTTAAACATCATCTCATTCGGGACTGACAAATTCAAAATGGAACAGCAAGACTAGTAATGCAAGCTGATATCACACAAACTAAAAATGCTCAATTGTCGGAACTTGAACACAAATTGCAGAAATGGATCATTATTGAAAGCTGGCAAAAAAAAAACAAAACAACATTTCATCCAATAAACCCATTCCCCATTCTTCATCATAAACCTAGACATTAAAATTCAAAAAAACATGAAATAACTAAGATCATGAAAATCAAAAGTTAACCTCAATATTGTCTCCTGAATCGGAGCCCGAAAGAGGAATAGAGCCCAAACTCTGCCCATTTTTCCGCCACAGCGTAATCTTTTTATCATCTCCGGCACTCGCAACCACCAAATCTGTCAGCCACCAACCAAAAAAGTTGAAAAATTCAACCAAAAGAAGAGTTGCAAAATCGAAAGCAAAGAGTGAATTGAATTGAGATTTGAGGATTCTCTCACTGGTATGATTCCACTTGACGGAGTTCACTTGGGAACCCGGCGATGGCGTGTAGCTTAGTGTGCAAGGATCGCCTGACTCTACCGAAACGTCGAACAACTTCACTGTGTCGCCTCCACAAGCCGCCAGTAACGCCATTTTCACAACCCTTGCTTTCTCTCTCCTCTCTTTATGTCTGTAAAAGTGGTGTGCCGGGAGGGAAGAGAGAGAAGGAACTAAACAGAACAGCAATGGCAGCAGTATACTGTATACCAGCCAATTGATTTGAAACTCCGATTTTCAAATTTGAAATCCAAAGCTGTGAGGAATGGTATTTCTTTTTCTTTTTTCTTTTTCTTTTTCTTTTCTTCCCTCTCTCCTTTTTTTTTTTTTTTTTTGGTTAAAAAATGTACTATGAGTATTATACAATACACTCAAAAGATTGATCAATGGTTATTGATCTTCTGTTAATCACCATCCAAAGCGAACACAACATTGGTCGTAAAGACGACTCCTAAAACCAACTATCAAATTCCAATGGCTGCACATATGCAAGTTCATAAGCTAGTGAATTACCCACGACATACCTACATAGTAAGACGTAAAATCCCTCATATCATCAACAACCAAATTAGAATAAAACAAGTTAATCTGTCTCCACCACGACATAATCAAATCCATGAGTAAAAGTCAACTGCAAATATAAGAAAAGTGTCTTCATTAGCGGATTTCTATCTCCCATTCATTGTGAAAATTCATTGTCGCGACCACAAGTGGAACCCCATCCGATTTCCTGGCAATAATCCCAACACTCATGCCCCGTTCACCAACCATATCAACATCAATATTAATTTTAATCATTCCCACACGCGGACAAGCCCAGCGAACCAAATGCCTATTCATTTGTGGCCTCTAATGTACCTACCCTATTCAACTCTGTTAACAACTTGTTTGATTTCCTAATCACCTCCCTGCATCGATGATAATGGCCTTAAAAATCATCCTATATAGCCCACAGGATCCAGTGGAAGCGAAGAAAATCCTCCTTAGGTAAATGAACTTGCACCTCAATCACCCAATATTTGACACACTTGAACATGGGACAACCCAAATTTAGCATACCATTTGTCACCTGCACAGCATCAACACATTGGCAAAGCATGCATCCTGTCCTCCAACCACCCATGACAAAAATTACAGCAAGTTGCCAAATGTTCAATAATACACCCATAGAGACCCTCTTTTGTAAGAAGAGCATCACGACAAGCTCGCCATAGTTTTACCTTAGGTTGTACATCACATTCGAAGAAGATGCTCGCATCTCCACCTCTTACCCCTCTAGAATCCCATGATTGACACTTTGTATTATATATTCCACATGTTTGTCTCAACTCCACCAAAACAAAATGTCAACAATTTATGAGCTAACAGGAATTGATAATACTCTCAAAACTTAAAATGTCTTAGCCTAGTTGTGTGGAGGATCTCCTTCATGTTATTAAGCATTGATGTAAGGCTTTGATTGTTTTGAGCTTGCTATCATCACCTAATGTCATCCATATATCCTCTCTCAACGAACGGATCTAGGCAAACCTGACCTTTAAGGCTACTGCCAATAAGTCACAACCTCCCTTAACCTATCCCATTTGCGTTCTTGTGTTGGGGGATTTGGTTGAGAGAAATAGTCTAGGTTTCAACACAATTGTTACCTGTTGAGGTATAATAATTGCCCATGAGTTCTTGGTACTTTGGGCCTTATTTACGAGCTCACAAAGTGGTCCACCTCAAGGTCGGATTCTCATACATTCTTACTCTTCTAACAGGTATAAATACTCTACTCCTTCACAAGAGGAGGGGACTTTTCCACTCTCTCTAGCATTCTCTCTCTAGAAATTCTCTTTTACCTTACTCTCGACCTGACTTGATCATCGCAGGGGCTTTCCACGGCATGCCCCAAGGCTAGTTTCACCTCTCTATTTTGCAAATTACTTCTCTATTTTGTAGGTTTGCTTTCGGATCATAACTACTCGGATCGCTACTTCCGAATTCCGGATTCAGATCGCTGATCACGTGCTGCTCACGTTCCCACTACTATTTTGAACCCTTCAACATTCCCTATTCATATTTGACTTCAAAGAACTTTATTTAGCCCTTCAAATACCAATCCCAGCCAAATTAAGCCCACGTCCCATCAGACCATGGACCCCTTCACTATCTTGATGGGTCAAGATCAATGTGGATGATTCATTGGTTGTCTCCTCCCACAATGTTCGTCTTGCAAGTTTGTGGTCATGATTGGTATGGGCATTGTCTTTTGGGTCTCATAAGGAGAAAGACGACCATGATATCTTCATTGACATCATCATATATCGCTATAAGAGATATCATAAATGTGGCAAGGCACCAAAAATCCCAATAAGTGAATTTCATTTCAATTTTTATAAGGGTGTGGAACTGATTAATGGACTATAAAGTCATAATAATGTTCATTACTAGCTTGTGTTCGATTAATTATAAGGCTTTATGCATTGGGGAAATGGACTATAAAGTCATAATAATGTTCATTACTAGCTTGTGTTCGATTAATTATGAGGCTTTATGCATTGGGAAGAAGTGGAAGATATAACATGAAGGTCACGAGATGAACAAAGTTGCTGATGCAATGGGCAAATTTGTTTGAAATTTTGCCCATGGCCAGATCTGCTAGAATTTTGCCCATGGCCAGATCTGCTAGAATTTTGCCCATGATATATTTGAGACTTTAATCCCCTCCTCCACCCTCATGTTTTTATCTTTTATACCATGACTCAAATGTTATGGCACAAGGTGCCGTAACATTGGTAACTAAATGAACATTGGCCCTATGAAAGCTACTCTTGCTTTATCTTAATAGTAGTAGTATTGCTACCCTCTTTCATGTAAAAAAAAGAAAAAAAAATAGAAGTTTTACTAAGGGGCATATTCAGTTGTCCCTTTAAAGGCAATTAACAACCATCTCGTTGTGAAATATAAGAGCCAAAAACCTCCTTTTATGCGTTGGTAGAGACACGGGGAGGCCAGCAACAGCCATGGCCTCCCCATGACATGAAAACAAATAAATATATTAAAGCGCGTAACATTGTATTTGCTATGTGTTGGCATACTAGCTCGAAATTGAACTGGTAGAGTGCGATTGGATACGTATAGAGCATAGGTTCAATTCCCTGCAACTATTTTTTTAGAACGAGTTGAGGGGGTGGGCATTATTGGTGGAGAAGAAGCAAAAAATTGGGGTTTATCCAAACCAATGCTACGAGCTTCCGGAATACAATGGGATCTTCGTAAAGTTGATCATTATGAGTGTTACGACGAATTTGATTGGGAAGTCCAATGGTTTTGTTTTAAATCACTCACTGTCTTCCAAGCAAATTTCCTTCCAACTCTTTGCCCCTTCCATTTTCTTGCTTGAATTTCACTCATGGTGTTTTATTCTTCATTCTTTTTTCTTCTAGCATATCATTGTCTATATATTTCGCATATATTTTTTTTTGTGATAATTTCTAAATATTTTCGGTAACTACAATCAAATGTATATTTTAGATTTTACACACATACATATATCCTCTAAATGGGGCACCAAAGGTAAAATCTATTAGTAAATATTCAATTTTTTTTGTTAAAAAATATATATAAAAGAATTATTATTAATAGTACTAATATATTCATGACTATTTTCCTAAAACACATATCGCCAACTTCTACTAGTGTTCGGCCCCTCCAATGAATATTTTATGGCTCTGCCCCTATTTTTATGAAATACATATACATCCTATCTTGTACTGAAGTTGTGATTAGAAGAAGTAGAAACATAATAACCTACTTTAATTTCATAGTTAGGATAGAACAATCTATCGTGAAAATTTTCCATTGCCTTATAATAACCAAGAATTTAAAAATAAATTGTTGGGGATGTTCTATGTAGAAAACGAGATCGACCGAACGAGGAGGTGAAAGAACACAACAAATTTAACGTGAAGAACTCGACATAGAAAAAACATCGGGATTGCCCATATGACCTAACTCTTCACTTATCAATCAATGATTATTAGCTAAGATATTCACACTACTAATATTCATTTGCATGTAACAATAATTACAATGTGAATATAGTCAACAACAAGTATCCTAAAATCATGAACTTGTCGGAAAAATATTTGAAAGGATAAAAAGAAAATAGTTCTAATAAGGTTTATAAATTAGTAAAATGAAATATTGTAGGTGATATGCGGACAAAATGGTTAAAAACCATTACATAAATTACTTAAAACTGAATTCAATTTTATTAATGTAAAACTCTTATTCCCGATGGGTAAAATATGGGTGATTTGTTGTCGGCTTTCATTTTAAATACTAAAATGTCGTCAGAGCTCAAAAAAAAGTTATGTGTCGTTGCTGGAGTTTGTAAGAATATCAAGTTGTCAACTCCCTTGCAACTTAAATACTAACTTGACTAATTAGCCACATAATATCCCCCCTCCCCTTCACCTAAAAGAAAAGAAGAAATTTACCATTTGATAATTTTAATTATAATACAAAAATCACTCTATAAATTTGTATCTTACAAGACGTATTTAAACTATTAGTAGCCATCACACAAATCAATCATTTGGTGTGAGGATGCCACATGTGGCATGTGGCCGTCTAATTGGCGTAATCATGCCAAGTAGACATGCATTTGCGCGTGAGGATGACATATAGGCATGTACTCAGTCAACTACAATACTTGACCAATTTATACCGTAGACCTGGGTCTACCGCGTGCTAGGTACACCTGGGACATGGACTTCATTATATGTAATGCAATTGGTTCCACATCATGACAATAGGATATATATTCGTTTGTTGAAACATGTAGAAATTCGTTAGCTTAGTTGGTTTTAATTCTTAAGATATATCACAATAGGCGTACGTTCCATGAAGTGGGATCGAATCTTGCGGATTTCTTTTCTGTTGATTTTTTTTTTTTTAATTTGGGAATTCTTTTGGTTGATTTCTCTTTTTAACTTCATTTAGTTTCTTTTTATTTCTTTTCTTTTTTCCTCTTTTTTATTTCTTTCTTATTTTTTGGGTTTTAGATAGAGCTATACTTGTATTGTATATCTAAATGAGGATTGGAGAGTGCTTCTCATTTTTGATCTGGACAAATAATACATTGAGATTTGAGATGTTTTATTGGTTTCTACAATGAAGCTTTTTTAAAATGAAACTATTCTCTCTTATAATTGTTCATTAATGGTGTATGTGATCAATCAAAATGTAGTACATGTATATGTACAAATTAAGGTTACTGCTCCCGCCCCTCTACATTTGTGAATCCATCTCTCAATGTTGTCAGACCTCTACACAATTGACTTACTTCTCTACCACATACCAACACGCAAGATTTGCACACAACATAAAGCCCAAGCGCCTATGCTCACACACCCATGTGTACCATACGGGTGTACCATCTAAGAATTGCAATACTTGATCATCAAATTAAATGTGACACTAATTGAGTGTCTAAGGTACATTGATGTACTATTATTAATTCAAAGCAATATAAGAGTCTTGTTCAATTAATACAACTCATCAAAATAGTCCAAATATATATTTGAGATTTTAATTATTTGAATGTTAGTCTTGCACTTTTGACAATGAATTTTCAAGTATTAATTTATCGAATAACAGTAAGAATATGAAAGAAACTTAATATTATAATTATAATATATACGGAAATTTCCTCGGGTACTCCTATACTTTGATAAAATGTCTAAGGTATCCAAAATTTTAGAAATGTGCCCGGGGTACCCCTAAACTTCCAACAAAGTAATTAGCGTACCCACTAAGCCATAAAATGACTATAACGCCCTTGCAATGCATTTTTTGTGTAATGACAATGTTTGACTTTACATT
>BSSO01005246.1:0-13377 GCA_030267885.1 Mesembryanthemum crystallinum | reverse complement strand
TTTTTTTTTTTTTTTTTTTTCCATTTGGTAAGTTGTGATAATGGAAGATTGTAAGATGAGTTTCGATTTTTACAATTCCACCCAATTAATGAACATTGAACACTATTGTCTTCGTTATATACATACATCATTATAGAATTGCGCTTTTGTGGTGTTTATGTTGCGACTTTTATCAGATAGCAAATGTGGAAAGCTTTCAACTAATGTCGATCAAGAAATGTCACCAAAGCTATATATTTCATTTCATGTTGTAGTGTGGTTGAATCACCCAATTCTTTTGGTTTTTCAACAAATCCCAAAAGTAGTTTTGGTTATTTACAACTCTAAGGTATTATTACTGTATTACAATATTTTTATAAACAGTATTATGATAAATTAGGTATATTATATGTCACCCTTAAATTGTTTTATATCTTTCCTAAATTGCTGTGTCACTCAAAATTTTTAAAATGCCGTTTTAAAATTTGTGGAAGACTCATAATATCACTCATAAGCTGTTTAATTGTCACCTCGAAATGAGACCGTCTCACTGCTAAGAGTATGAATAACGGTGGAGCCAAGAGGGGAGTTAGAGAGGTTTCTTTGGAGTTTTAGGGATAAAGTGAGGAGCTTGGTTGGAGTTATAAAGGGAGTTGTAAGACTACAGAGCTTTGAAGCTCTGTTTCTTGGGCAAAAAAGGATTATATTCTTTTTTTTCCGATTTTGTGTCATTGGTTTACCATAATTGTTGCATTGAAATTTGATTTTTCTTAAGCATTTTGCAGTGATTTTGATAGTTATAACACTGGTCTGCTAAAAAAATATAGAATTTTGTTACAAAGTAATTTTCAATTAAAATTATTACCAACAATATAATTATTATTTTTACGAATATATTTTTGACGAAATTCACTTGTGCAGTTTGAAAAAAAAAAAAAATAAATAAATATAGGTGGTAAAACATTATATTATGTGGGTATAAGTTGATTGGTGGGGTCCACTTACCTACTTTTAGGGGAGTTATGGATATTGGAATTGGAAGCTTGTATTGAAGAGTTTCGAATGAGGTGGCACTATGAATAGTGGGAGTTTTGGGAGTTATGGATATTGATGGCCTAAATAGTTGAGGTTCTACTTAATTTGAATTGCATGGAGCAGCTGCTACAGACAAATCCCAGCAGCAACCTTGCAGTAAGCTATTACCTTCTACATTGAATCAGTGAAGCATTTACACCACAATTAACAGGATTAGTACCAAGTAGGCAACTCTACTTGGCAAGTAAAGAAACTCAAACACTTAAAAAGGACAAATTTGGAAAGAAAAGAGAAAACCATCTCAACAATTGCTCATCAGAAAAACTGTGCAATTAGTCTTTGCAGAGGCAGTAACAAATGATAATGACCAGGGAGATTGCTTTCCTGGACAGCTTAAACAGAATTTTTGTGCTGAGTTTTTACCTTTCTCGACTACCCTCAAATCGCAACTAAGCTCGACTAGAAGGTTAAATTTTACTATACCTATAGCAAAAAAGACTTGTGTGCCTGTCGTAACTGGTGCTGTACACTACACAAAGTTCCCCTATGGACCAGACGAGTCCCAAAAAATAACTAGGCCCCAAGATTTTCCTGTTGAGCAAAAGAGGGACGCAAACTAGCCACTAAACTTCCCTAGCGATACCTCGATTTCCTCAACTCTTCACGGTCTCTCTAATCACTGCGAAAAAAGAGTTGGATTTCTTTACTTTGACTGATATACCTTGAAAAAGACTAGCATCAATCAGCACGACCTGTATCCATCACTGTCCTGTCTTTGATCTCCTTCACGTCATTTGTCGCTTGTTTAATACTAGATCCATTGGTTCTTGCAGACTTGTTAGGAGATTCAGTGATCACCTGAAGTAGTTCCATTGGTGTAGCTGCAGGGTCCAGCTCCCAACAACCCTTGGGGGCATTAGGAGATTCTTGACCAGTAAGCCAGCAAGATGGAACTTGATGGGATAATCTGAACATCTCTTCTCTTGGAATTACCCTTGCTTGTTCCTGGTCCGTATGCTGGCGAAACACCGTCTTGAAACCAGAAACCTTCACAAGCGGAATGACAGTCACGCCTTTCTCATTGTACTCGAGGACTTCCACCATGTCGTACTGGTGTACCACCCCGTCTGCAGTATGCTCATTCCACTCAGGGGACCAATTCCTGTAAAGAGCCCAGATATCTCCTTTACTTGGGTTTATTCGGATGGCCCCTCTTGTACCTTTAGTCCACTTTACTCTATGCGAGAAAGAATTAACAGACTTGTTAATCTCATGCTTGCCTACTCTAAAATCTCCACTTGTTTTGTAGAAGCCACAGGTAACCCAGTTCATAGGTCCAAACTCAGCAGTGCTTTTGGAGTTGAGCCAACTGATGCGCATCTTGAATGGATTCCTTGAAATTACGTTGTGAATCAGGGCGTAGTAACGGGGCATACCATCATCATCATCATAAGCTGCCCAAACTTGGTTATCACCGAATGAATTTTCAGTCCGGTCCTTGTCAAAATCATGAAAGTCCGGATCTGGAACTGTCATAGATACTGCCACAGAGTCAGAAGCCTGAGTTTCAGAATCAACAGAAGAACTGGCAAGCGAAGAGATCTTGATATTTTCGTTCAGGAACTTGTCTCTTACACATACATTATGCTTGCTTCCCATATGTACCATTCCGTTCACAGCAGCATCAGGTAGATCTTTCTTATTTGATACCTTATCTTTTGTCTTTTCGTTATCCTTGGGACCAGCAGCCTTGTTTGACGCCTTTGGCACAGACGTCCTGTAATTCCATGAATCCAGCTTCTTGCGAATCTCAATCTTGGCTTTTGACATTAACATTTTTCGAGTTTCAAACATCGATAACTCTCTTGAGCTAGCTGGCCATTTAGTCCCAATACTCACCTTCTCTGTTTCAGCAGGGCTTCTCTGAACTCCATTAAGATTCCCAATGCCAGCCGCTACATTTACCTGCTGTAGTCGATCAGTCTTTGTGTCCTTCATCTTTTGTTCATTTGCACGTCTTCTCTTTTTAGGTTTCTCACCCTTTCCTACGGAGTATGGACCATTAGTTTCAGCAGCGTGAGCCCTTTTGAGAGAGCTGCTTCTACTCTTTAGTACATCGTCCAAGGAGGCACTAACTTGCGCATCATGTGGCAATTTAATTCCATTCACACCTCCTGACCAATGTTCATATATACCGTGTTAAATTTGCCGTATATTTGTGCAAACAAAATTATAGAACAGTACATAACTACTAAGAGTGCAATAAAAATAGTTTAGTCTAACACTGTCCAGAGGAGGAACTTAGAATTTAATTGCAAACAGAACAAAAGAAGCTCGTGAAATAAAAATCGTGATTCATAATGTTTATGACTTCCAATCCAAAGTCAAGAAACAATAAATCTGAAGCTGGTTAGCTTCATAATCTTTTTTTCTTCACCACATTTCTTACTAAATAGAAAAAGGCTAAGATAAAAGAATGCACACCTGGGTTTCCTCCGGGTCCATTAGCTGGATTAGAAGACCATTGCGGAAGAGAATTTGTTTGTGGAGGTGGGATCTGTGTTGCCACAAAGGGCTCCTTACAACTGTAGCATTCAAGCTTTTTATTAAGGTACAAAGTAACATACTCGAATTGCATTTTGCAGCTGGTACACACAGTCCAAAATGTACTGGATCGAGGTGGAGCGACTGAAACTGAATGTGGATTGGGGAAGTTCATACTCCTAATGTTGAAATTTGCATTGTTGGCCGATGGACGGAGACCATTTTTACTAGCTGGTTTTGAAGGATTACTCGGCACAACTTTTTGAAATATCCCCCTCGTGTTTCTCTTCTGGTCATATGCTACTCTCCTGGTCTTGTCAGACAACAAACTCCAAGCTTCTGAAAGAATTTTAAATGCACCCTCTGCACCAACTGATTTGTTTTTATCAGGATGGAGAGTTAGGGCAAGTTTCCTGTACTGTCTCTTCACGGTTTCATCATCGCTCGAGGGATCAATGCCAAGTACTCCATACCAATCAACTTCTCCATTTATTTTTCTCTCAGCAGAAATGTAGACATTCAGAGTTGCCAGCAATGGTTGAAGACCTTCCAGTGTAGGAAATAAATTATGAGCCTTCGTAGCAAGTTTTCTTGCTCCCATTATGTCCTTCTGCTCAAACTTCTTCTCAGCAAGTTCTTTAGCCTTAGCAGCCTCATCTCTGTTGCAATCCATTTTTCTCTGTATCAAGTTCTTATATTTTCAAAGAATTGTTTCCAGCTGCAAATACCTTGCCAAATATCATCGACTGTCTCCAGGCACTAAAAAATTCATGAAACATAGAAACGAAGTTAGAAAACTGGAATCAGACATGCCACTAAGATTTATAACATCAATCCATCACACACAGATTTATAACCCCAGGATCTGANCCCCCCCCCCCCCCCCCCCCCCCCCCCCCCCCCCCCGGGCAGGGTTTCACTAAACCGGGTTGATGCCGCAAACCTTTGCTGCTTCCAACTAACAGGCATCAACCAGCTAGGCAGGCTTTCATAACATATCCACTAAAATCCACACTGCTCATACTCCATGAAATTACTATCAGCTTCACCTCAAAATCTTAGGCATCAATCCAAGCAAAATATGTCAATGATTAAGGAAATACATTTCCAGCATAGTCATAACAAAACTCAAGCTATACCATATCACCAGTTATACTAGTCACAAATGCAGCTAGCTGTTCTGAAAAATCATGCACCAATGATACCATTACTACCTATGTTTCTCAGACTCGGTGATAAGGATTGGATTCGGGTGTGGATCTGATAATCGGACTCATCTATTTTATGGAATTTGTCATGTTTTTGGTCTAATTTGAGATGTCCACATGCCATATTGTATCCTAGTATCCAAAGATCCGACACTGATAGTTTTGTCAAAATGATGAGTACAAGAAAAATAGGCTGCTACCATTCTATTTTCGCTGGATAAGAACCAACATATGGTGCATTAACATCTATTTAGTTCTTTCCAACTAGCAATCAAGCAAAACACTCCACAAACCAATTTAGACAAGAAATATCCCGGTGAAACATAAGAAATATGCAGCCGCAACGATAGAAAGACAACAACCACCACCACACTGACAAACAAGTTGCTGTACATGCAGCAAAAGAAGACTAATCCAGTATCACAATGGAATGGAAAAAACACAATCCAAGCCATAAACACAGACATACGGAGAAAACGATCAAACCCAGATCATAACAGAGATAACCCAGTTTACCCAACTTCATATAAGGTCAATATCTCAGTCATTAAACACTAAATTTGCACATACAAGCATCAGAACACAGACGAAATTTCATGGAATTTGAGAATGGCGAAAGCAGAAACTACGAGTCACTCAACACTGATTTTGACTTGCGAAAGCACAAAATTCAAACATCTGCCATAGATCTACAGAGATTGAATTAACAGTAACAGCTTAATAGTGACATTCAAATATTTTGACTGAAATAGAAGTTCACTTCACAATCAAACCCTAAAAACGCAAAAACAATGACAATACGATACTAAAGCAAAACGAAATTGAAAATCAAAAAATTCAGATGCATTACCCATTTTCTGGAATTTCATCGATGAAGCAGTGATAAATTCTCCATTAAATCGCCAAAATTCACCGGCCAATATGAGCTTTTTTTTGCTTGAAATTTGACTTCGGAGAAATTATCCGAACCCTAAACAAAAATGAATGAGCAATATTTTTTTTTCCCCTTGGTACAGAAATAAATGAAAATAATAATAAATAAAAATTCAGACTAAGGGCTTTTCCTTGTATTTAAAGGTATTTTGTTAGCCTAACCCACCTTTTTCCCAATTCAGTTAAAACCCCTAACCTTGGTCAACTTTTAACTCAGGTTAATAAATGTATGGTGCCTAAATATAATATTGCTTGTCTGGCTGTAAATATAAAATTCAATTTTGGGAATTTTCTCAATTTATTGGGCTAGTTCACTTTTTATACTTATCCATTAAATTTAGACACTTTGATTCTCTTTTTCTTGAGATAATCATGCTTTAAAGAACAAAAAATGGGAGATACATATGAGTATTTTTGCTTATTTTTTCTATTGATTTTTTTTTTCTTTTAACTTCACATCTATATTTTATATATGATTTTCGAAAAAGGGTACATAGAACAAATTTCAAGTATAAATTTTGTTGATACATTCATAATATATGGTTGATATATTCACTTTACATATGACTCTACACTAGCACATGTATATTTGTAAGTATATTACCATTAGCTTTTTTTTGGTTTATATACTCCATTTATTAACAAAAGAAGGAAAAAAACCTGACTACATAAATGAATGAATGAATGAAATTCAAAGGGCAAAAAAAAGCATGTGCTTAGATTTAAGCCTACCAAGATATTTACTCCTTTTTGATAATTGTATACTATAATATTTAAAAATATAATTACAAGACTTTGATTACCATCAAGGGGTCACATGCAAGTTGGTGGAGCAAGAAGTTTGCTAGCCTGCATAGCTGTCCTTGCATAGTTCTTATTCTTTATCACTTTTAGAATTAACATCTGAATTTGTTGCATAAAAAGGTTAACTTGCAGCTCATGGCATAGTGGGGCCATGTGTGAGATTCAGCCAGATAGATTCTAACCCCCAAGCAGAAATTAGGTCCAGGGATTTATGTTTAATGAGGTCAAGTTTTGTAGCCTTAGCCAGTTTTATATCACAGAGATGGTTTTCAATATTATGCACTTGAGGAACAAGAAAGTTGGTCTCATAGTTTTGTTGGATTTGGGGAAATGAAATGAAGATATTAAGAAAGAATGAAATGGGTGTTTTTCTGCATTGGAAATGCTTCTAAAGTGGTTCTGAAAGTAACTTCATATTTTCTGATAATTTTGAATGTTACTGTTATGTTTTTTTCTTTCAAGGAAACATATTTGATAAATGTTTTGCAATTGGTTTATTTCCAGGTAGAAATTACAAACCCATCAGAAAGTGAGAAGGATATTCACAATGGGCCTTTCATCACATAAAGGTGATGCTGGTCAGATTATATTTGAACCTGCTGATGGATACATGTATATGCTGTAGTGGCATTTGAGATCAAAGATTCTGACAAGTACAATGTTGTGCACAACAAGAAATCTGTGCTAGGAAATGTTTTGAGACTTGACATTGGTAAGAAACCAAGCTAACTGTCAAGTACCATAATATTTTGCTCCTGAATGTATAATTAGTGTTTTGATATTTTTACTTATTAGGTACCCTAGTCTTTCTGATCCTCTTAATCATGATGAACCATAATGTTGCATATAAGCTGCTGTCAGAGCTTGCTTTCAGAAAAAAAACATAATACTAGGGCTTAGTTCTGAAGTGATCAGGTTCGACTAATTTCTTTTCCAAACTGTTATTAGTTTTCTTCTTTGATCTGTGGAATATGAGATTCCTGTGCATTTTCATGTGACAGATATGCAAGCCTTTGTAGAATGTCAGCTTTCATATGTTGGAACTTTTTGCTATTTTCTTACATTCTTAGTTCATGTAAGACTTGTAACAGGAAACCATATGTTTGTTTGAAAGTTGATTATAATGCAGTAAGAGGAACCCGTGAACAGTTATTAGCTAACATCACAGGTTTCACCATCCCTTATGACTCGATCGATCCGGCTTTATGAACTCATATTTGCTATGGTGCGAGCTCATATTTCTATCTATCTGTATAAAGTTACATGACTTTCCTTTGAGGTGGTCCTGGAACTGGAAATAGAACAATCTAAGTTCTCAAATTAATTTTGCAAGGACTAGCCTATGAAGAAGATGTGATTTTTGCCTAAAGGTTGCTATTTGCTAACGTTCTTTTTGTGTAGGAAGTTGTCTCATTTTGTTTACTCAAGTGGCTTTTATTCATCTTTAGCAGCTTCCCTTTTTTAAACGTCTTCAAAATGAAGCTGACTAGCTATCTGTAAGACTTGAATTCCGATTTCAGAGTTCTGGTTTACAATAGTTATCCTTCAGTCTTATTTTTTCAGGTTTTTGCTTGCGAATTTATGTGCAAATACCATATTTGGGTGTCTGTTAAGCTTCATGAAGACAGTGAAAATTTCACTGCCAAAATTATGCTGCACACATTGTACAAAGGGATTCTCCTCTTGAGTGCAACAAGATGCCAGGAATCAGTGACTGCTGCTACAGGATATGTGATTTGATTTGGAGAAGGTAATAGGAAAGATATTTATATTTTATCTAACACCAGTGTTCATANGTCCCACTGTTTTAATGCGCGTCATGTTTTTGTACAGAGCTATAAAAGAGATTCTACCATTTCTAAAGTATCTCACACATTTGACAATGGCCAAATAGGCATTTGCTCAAAGCTCAAGTTTCTGAATCATCTAATTCAGAGGCCAATTCTGCGATCAGACATTCTATTGAACATCTCATCTTGCTGGAGTACTTTGTGAGACATGCCTGAGGAAAGAACAACCAGATGCATCTTCTTGTATCTTGTCTGACAGTCCTGTCCATGAGATTTTCAGATTAATCTATACCTAATATGTGTCACATGATTTCCTTATGAATATGATGGACAAGGAGCAATTTAGGTTCTTACTATTAACCCCAAGCATACAAACTGTTAGACAAGCCATATATCCAACTAAATTCAGCATCAACAAGAAGGTGCATCTATATTTGGTTTTTAAAGCCCGAATATGCAGCGATTGCAGCATCAGTTACCTTGATTTGCCCGAGTGTCAGATTCAGCCACTTTCTAAAGTTAATGTGTTTTTGGCCAAATGTGAAGTGTCAAGTGTTCAGACCCTTGTCAGATGGCAGCTAAATATATTCATGACATACACAGAGCGATTAAAATGAAAAAGCTTTGGGATCCATCACTCCACTGAATGAACTGAAATGAAGCCATTATATTATAAATGAAAAGCAGCTAAATATATTCATGAGATCATGACATTCTCAGAACGATTACAATGAAAATTTTTGAGATCTATTGTTCCTTTAAATAAAATGAAATGAAGCCATTATCTAACAAATGAATGAATTTTACATTGATCAGAAGGGAGAAAAGGGGGGCAATATGAGGAAACGACAAATCCTGCTTCAACACATTGATTCTAATGCATAACAACTATACCCTGTACCTGTTTCTCTGGACACGCTTCATACATGAAGAATCTGGAGAAATGCAGCCATAGTTTTACGCTTTTCTGTCATCCTCAAAGTTCTCCAGCAGTAATCCAAAGTAACTCCATCTTCTCAAAGGTGGTTTGTCACAAGGCTTTTTAATTTCGTGGTTTTGCATAAATCTGTGCATAAACCCCCCTAGTCCGATGAACAACTACCATACTTAGTGCAGCTGCAATTAGAACAAGCCCAGATAGAATGGCGCAGGTGATGGAATAGCATATAGTGCCCGTACAAGTAAGTGAATCATCATTTTGAATTTGCGTTCTGAGCATGGGGATTATGTTTAACTGCCTGAGGGCACTCTGCTTCTCTGCATAATAGTCATATATATGACTAGCAAGGACACCAGAAAATACCAAAGAACCAGCGGGCATCGCCAATGTAAGGAAATTATACAAGGCACCAAAGCTTTTCAAGCCAAACAGCTCTGACACTGCAGCAGGTATAATTGCCCAGTGTGCTCCATAACCAAGTCCAGTAAGCACAGTCACAACATAAATTTCTGCGGGCCATCCCATGGCGTAGTATAGAAGCCCAATTGCCATAATAACTTGAAAAATAGCCATAGCCACCGGCCTAGGGTAGGCATATTTTCTGATACAAGCAGTAACAAAGAAATAAGTGAATCAGGGCAGAGAAAAAATCATACTATAATATGACTAGAAAATATAATTACTGGATGGCATAGTCAACTTAGCCAACGCATAAGAGTAAGGTCTTGAGAATATATATATGAGTGTGTTTGGCCTAGCTTGTTTAAGCTTGAGCTTCTCCATTATTTTCCCTCACAATTCCCTCAATCCACCCTCACCTCCCCATTTTCAGCTTCTAAGAAGCTAAAAACATCGCCTAGGGAGCAAAGAAACGCGAGCTCCAATTTTTGAAGCTAGTGATTCTTGGTCTGTGCCTCGTAGAAGGTGATCTAGCTTCTTAAAAGCTAAAATTGAGAAGGTGGAGGGGGTATATTGTACAGGAACATTGAGGGAAAAGCTGCTTTTTAAAAGCTGAAAATGAGGAGGGGGTATATTGTAAGAGAACGTCAAGGGAAAAGCTCAAGCTTTCAAGAAGTTAGGTGCAATGTCAATTATGTATAAAATGCGAAGGTGATGGGGGTATATTGTATGGAAACAACGGGGGAGAAGCTCCAACTTTCAAGAATTAGGTTCATGTCAATTATGTATAAACTTTGCAACTTCGTGTAGCTTATAGAGGTTTAAGAGGTTTGGTACTGGTTTGCAAGAGATTGCTCCTTCGAGTAGTTGACTGTATCATGTGAAGTCCTTAATCTACTATATGAAAATCAATGATTTCTCTTGAAGACAAATATTCAAAAAGAGAAAAGGTCAGAGATTCGGAATGGACCTTACAACTAGCTCAGAGAAGTATCCACCACCAACACGGCCAAGAAAATTCCAAATGCTGATCATTGACACAAAGATCCGTGAATCAGTATATCCAAGAGACTGGCATATCTGACCCATATTATCAATAATTGTCACACCAGATCCAGCAGCAAGTACTAGAGAGACAAACATAAGCCAAAAGTCAGCCTTCACTAATGCTTGCCACAAAGTGAAGTTCTCCCCTATGTGTGGACCTCTTCTTCTCTTGATTCTCACAGCTCCTTCTGCAGCTGCTTGGACAAGCTTACTCTGCAACTGAGCAATTCTCTTTCTTCTATACGAAGCATCTTCCATTCTCTCATCTTCACTTTCGACTTCACTTTCAACTTCACTAAGCAAGACTTCAGGTTCTTCATTTTTAGTATTGCTGGACTCAAGAGTTTGAGGCTCAGTTAGAAGCTTTTCCTCAATTGGAGGACTTGGTTCCCGAAAGAATACCAATATGACAGGGATTATTAATGGAAGTAGCAAGATGACAAACAAGACTCCACAGCATAACATGATCACAGATTTGCTCAACTCGGTTTGATCCTCAAGAAGCAAGATGCCCATCAAATATGCAGCCAAGATGAGGCAAATACTATAGACAAAAGTGAAGCTCGTAGCATCAGAAGGCCTTATTTGTCGGTGACCCTCCACAGACCTAACAATGAACATTAGAGAAAGAACCACCACTGATGGGCCAACTGCAATCATTAATATGAGTGAATTTTGATTAGATGAACTGATCATGTGATAGATTTGGCTCAGAATTGCGCCACTCAAGCCAGAAAATCCTTTTAGTATTCCCACAATAGGACCACGGCTTTTGGGAAAGTTTTGAATGCAGGATACAAGAGCAGCTGTATTATAGTAGGTCTCCCCATTTGTTCCAACAAATATAGCAATGCAAAGCTGCACAAATTTAGTCGAGCATTTTCAGTACCATATAATTGTTGGGAGAAATGATAGACTTCACCATTTCAAACTTATATGAAACATAAGTATGGCATGGAATATGAAATGAGTGATTTCTTGAGTTTTCTTTGGACGCAAAGAGGTGTAAGCACATGAAAAGTAGACGCAAAATTCATGTCGGGAAGGAACAAAAGGCACACACATTGGTCATCAGATAAATTTTGGCTACATTATGCAGCAAAGGGCAAAAGCTAGCTTTTTGGTAAATGTATATAGAAGAATAAGCAACTATGGTTGTGTTCGAATTTTCCCTATACAAGTAGCTAGTCAAACAACAAATCCACCCTAATCCCTAATTTCAGTATGATAAATAATAAATTCAACACCAAGTTCTACTGCCACTTCACTGATAAATCAGTATTAATCAATTCAAAGCTTTCTCATTTCTGAACATTAAGCTAACGAAAGCTTAATAAATGAGGTTAAATATATGCAACTTGATCAAAGAACCTCCATTGTTATCTCAAGGAAGAATGCAACTTCCACAACCAAGCAACTGGGTCAGACTGCTAATCATGTAACAATTAATAACAGTATTGAATATACACATAAATCAACAAACCCAAGAAAAAATTCAGCTAGGCAATACATCAAACATTTGGAATGCAGAAACTTTACCATCCACAAAGGCAAATTGGGAATTCTGTTAGTGACAATAAGCCAAACCAATCCATACCCAACAAAATTCTGCAATGCCCCAATTGCCAAAACCGCCCAAAATGGAAGAATCTCACTCAAAGCACCAGCAATCATCCCAACACAATCCCCCAAATCTTTAGCCACACCCAACAACGCCACTTGCTTCTGATTGTAACCCATTGCATTCTTTATCAATGGCGATATGCTCCCAAACATATACCCAATCCCAGCACAAGATTGAATCCATATTGATACCACAAAAACCAGCCATCTATTGTTGGAAAATGCCCTCAATTTCTCTCCCAAAATCACCATTTTCTCTCTCCTAAACTCGATGTCAGATGAGGGTCACAGTAGCTGACAAATAAGATAGGAGAATCATTTTGATGATGAGATTTCTTTTTGTTTGGGTTGTTCTTGTGGTAGGCAATGATTTGGGGTTGAATGTTAATTTAAAATTAACAGCATCAGCATGTGATGCGCGGCAAAATTAATTAAAATCTCTTAAACACAGTAAGAAACACTAGAATATTAACTAATCTAACAATAAACGGTCATTTTAACTGTCGAAGAACATCAGTTAAAGAAGTGCGCAAAGATCACTGTCAATTGTCGAACTCATGACATGAGTTTATCCTCTTTCTGGTGCAAGATTTTAATTTTTGTCGGCATTAATCTATTTTTTTCAATCCAAAGTTGGATTGCAAATCTTAGTCAAAGTTCTTCCAAGTTAATAAATTTATTCTAGAATTTTTGCTGGAAACTACCTTAAATTTGCTACTCCCTCTGTCCTTGAATTAACTTTCCGGTACTTCCATGAATAAACTTTTCACTCCTTTATTTGGACAATAATTGTTACACATGTTACAAAAATAACCTTCCTTATATTTGCCTCTAAAACAGAGTAATTTTGCCTCATCCTTGGTATGTGTGCATAAAGCAACTGGAAAGATTATTTAAAGACGGAGGGAGTACTTTTTACGGGGAATTAGTTTTTACTCCCTCTGTTTTTTTATATTTGTCGTTTTCGCTTTTCGAGATCGAACTTTGACCTTCAATATCTCTAAAAAATATATATCCAAAAATTATAAAAAGTACGTATTATGAAAATACTTTTCGATACGAATCCAACCAATAT
>BSSO01005245.1:0-13379 GCA_030267885.1 Mesembryanthemum crystallinum | reverse complement strand
TCGGTTTTTGAGGTTGCCGATACGCGAAACACCGGTACGTCAAGGGGTATTCAAATAGGCCGTTACATGGCCGATACGACCGTTACACGGCCGTTACGACCGTTAAATAGCCGGTAATTGGCCGATACAACCGATAGTGCCGATACCAAAATTCATCCCGCGACAACCGCAATCCGATACGCAAAACCCGTATCAGTCCGTTTCCGCGATGTCGCGACCGTTACCTCGATCGCGACCGATACTGCGATTTCGAACCCTGGCCTCAACATCACCAAATACACCTAATTTTTTTCTATTCTTTTAAAAATAAAAAAAATAAAAAAAAAGAGCTTTGTTAAGAAGAAGAGGAGATTACAACGAAGGAGAAAAAACCATACACAACATAACATCAGCATCCTCACTCTATGATACTGTTCCAACTTTTCATAATAACATTCCAACTCTATGCTATTGAAACCATTTGGTTGAAAATTTAGCTGAAAATATTCTTCTCAATAGAAAATTGAAGAAAAATCAAACTATGGTTGAAAAATGGATCAAACTCCTCCCTCCCTCTCTCTAGGGGTCAATGACATGTTTGCACTTTACATGCCAACGATACCTCATATTGCTTAGAACACCTAAAAAATAAAGGCTGGTGTTCCTCAAAAGAAAAATTTTGTTTTCTACTTTCTCATCTTTCCAGGTTGAACCCATCGCAAAGAACCACAAATGCAGGAAATGTTTGAACACTTAGATGTTGCAACTTTTGAGAAGCACCAACTACCTGTCTCATGCTATGTTGCATGGAAACAGGAAACGGAAACGGGAAACGCGGAAACGTCATTTCTCAAAAAACTAGGAAACGTGGAAACACGAAAAAGTAGAAGAAAATACTATTTTTTTCCTTAGAAACCTAAAGTTATTTTGACAATCATTAATAACAGTATTGATAAATTAGCTTATAGAGTTAACTTGGCAATATTTAAAGAGATAAGGAGAAAGAAATGTAATTTGGGATTTTTAAGGTCAATTGATGGAAAACTTATTCTTTAAGTGAATAGGAAGTTTCCCCTAAGTTTCCAAGTTTCCCGAGTTTCCAAGTTTCCGAAATGGGAAACATTACCTCCATGGAAGTTTCCGTGCTTCAGAGGTCTCATGTTCACTCATTTTCCAAAAGATACGTTTAAGGCACTTATGCTGGAGATTTGGCAAGAAAGACTGAATAATAGTCCATCCGGAACATTAGGGAAAAGATCACAGCTGCCAATTCAAAGTCATGAGGGGGGGCGGAATACACAGAAGATTCTGATCCCCAAAATGAATGCTCCATCCTTACAAAAAGAAATTTTCCTCTTACTTCTATCTCTGCAAGTCATGGAGCAATTCAAATGCAAATATTTGGTGAAATTTCAAACTCGTTTCCAGCCACCCCAAATATGTATTCTTCTTGTACTTGGATATGCGAAGATTCTTTTGTGATGTTTGTCTCAATCTCAGATATACTTTTACATAGGTCAAATAACACTAATAACACTGCTAGCTTCTTCAGAGATGACATAATACCGGCAGAAAGGAACAATAGTGCTGACAGTCAGTTTCACCGAAATTGAAGGTTATCAGTGATCTGTAGTTCCAGGTACTGATTAATGGTAATTTGGTAAGGATATGATAGTTACTAGTTATGCCACTCAATGGACTTTCGGAGCAGGTTACATGGAGATGCTAGGCAAGTGAGCGGAAGAAGAAGATTAGGAAGAACTTCAACATAACACCTACTTAAGTGTCATTTCTGAAGGGATGTTATCCTTCTTAAAGATACTATGGATTTGTAAATTACTCTCCAAGATATGACCCAGATGGGGGTTTTGGTGATAGGGATGTTAGAAAATCCCAATTGTGATGGCAAATCCACACATATATGCCATTAATTTTAGCATGATAGCCTGTGTTCTATTAACCATAGCTCCATATCTAAACACTTCTAGTAGGATCAAATAAACCAACCACAAATGTAAAATCTAATATGAAGATAACAGATTTACAATACAAGTGTTCGCAAACATACTGCTTTATTATATGCCACTGAAGCCTCCTCTGTAGCCTCAACAAGGTACTTCCTGAGTACAAAAATAAATAAATTATTATGCATGTGAAGTCCTAAAAGGAAATAAGCCATTATATATTTGCCACTTATAAGTCACCTGATTTTGTGAAGAGCCGGTATTGTATCTTGAGTATAGGTTGCAACAAGGAGAATATGCTCCAAAACCCTAGCATGGTAAAACATACAAGTGCAGGTATTATTAGCAATTAAATTTAATAAATGTACTTTACAATACCTACTGAATTCAGCAATAATTTGATTCAGGCTTCTAGGTAAAACTATTGCTAATCTTTGAATATATGATATTCTTGTATGAATTTCAAACCATAATTCTCACATGCATGTCAAAGAAACAAACACATGAAACTCGTGACATGGTTTCAACATTATCATTGCTGAACAAGGTAGATATTCAAGTGATCTGTGATCATTGACATTATTTCTTCAAACAACAGATGACATATCATACGAATTGCATCTATGGGGTGTATTTTATTCATAAATTATTGTATTCCGTGAAATCATTATACCTCAACTGTGTTTGGCTAAGGTGTTTGGCTAAGGTGCTTGGCTTCGTTGAATCCATTCTAATATTTTGAATTTAGTTTGAGAACAATAACTGATTCAAGAGCTAAGAGGTGTACTTCTCTCATATCATCATATGTGCAAGATCTATATGACGTGAGTCCCAAAGTTGCACAACATTTACACAACTTTACAGCAGCAGTAGCTAACATACCTCAGTTTTGCACCCATAGCCTCACATCTCTTGCAGAGCCAAGTCTTTTGTAAATCATCCTACAAATTTTGAAAATATTAGTTGCCGGACTGTTTTAATAGCATAACAAGACAATAGCATATGATAAGAACCCATTACGCCTAGCCACAGTGAAACCTTACATATTGATGTTGATGTTGCAACTTCATATCTTTGACAAGCTTGATAAGCACGCCAAGTATTTCCTCTAAGACCTTCCACGGATAGAATTTTCAAGACACAACCATTAGCATCATTTAATCACATGTTTTTGAGCATGAAAGCATGAAACTTAGTAGCGCCAAAAGAAACGATAAATAGGTATTTATTTCACAAACATAAAAATATAAGGCAACACCATTTATTTCCACAATCTGCATACACACATTATAGTATTCTGCAAATTTTCTGTCAGCAGAGTAGAGGTCTTCTCGCAGAGCTTCTTCCTCTTTTTCTATCTCTTCAACAATTATCTTTACCCTGATATATACAAAAAATAAATAAATTAATTAAATTAAATTAAAATTAAAAATTAAAAATTAAAAAATTAGAAAAATAAAATAAAATAAACGAGCATGTTTAAAAGCAACAGCAGTTTGCTGCCTCTTTTGGCTACATACCAAACAAGTGTAAAGAATAGGCCATCAACAATCCATCACAGGAAAATATGAAGGATTTTACCGACATGGAACCCTTATACCTTGCCATTTCTACAAGAGATCTTTTTCTCTACAAAATTCGTATCTTCTTTTATAGGAAAAATTGCGGGGATACACCTAATAATTACCACTTTTTGTGGGGATACACCTAATAAAACCATTTTTGGAGTGAAACACCTATTAAAAAAAATTCCTTATGGAGATACACCTTGGTTCATTTTCCGGCCAAATAATAACATGGGCAGACAGTTATGCCCTTGCTTTAGTGAATTTTGTTTTCCTTGAATTATTTTTCCCTATTTCTAATATTAGGAAATGAAAAACCCATTGCCTTCCCTCTCTCTCTCTCTCTCTCTCTCTCTCTCTTCACGTTCTCTGCCTCTCTCCTAACTTCTCTCTAAATTCAAAGGTGTTTCAACAAATAAGGAAAACAACATCATCAGGTAACAACAACATCACCAATTTCAATCTTTGGTAACATTTTCGATTTAGGGTTTGAAACTCCAATTTGGAGATTTTGGGATTTGTGATTTGAATGTTCAAATTGAAGTTGTGGAAAAGCTCGTTCTTTTACCTGATTGTCTTCTCCTTTCACCGCCACAATGTCTCACCTGGTCGAAGCCACACTTGCATGCAATCTCCGATCACTCCTAATGAAGCTAGAAGCTTGAGTGATCGCCCCCAATCCCTCAGATTACCCAATAAAATTGAAGAGAGATAAATTTAGAGAGAGGAGCGGAATGGGAGAGAGAGGATGGTTTGAATTTGCAAGACTGGCTTTGAAATGTTTTTGAGTAGGTTGAGAGTTATTTGGAGGAGAAAAGAAAAATAAATTACAGATATTTTGGTACGAAATGGGTTATTCATTTACTGATATTAGAAATAGGGAAGAATAAATTAAGGAAAAGAAAATTCACTAAAGCAAGGGCATAGAGGTCAGCCAATGTTATTGTTTGGCCGGAAAATCAACCAAGGTGTATCTCTACAAGGAAATTTTTTTTATTAGGTGTTTAACTGCAAAAATTGTTTTATTAGGTGTATCCCCACAAAAAGTGGTAAATATTAGGTATATCCTCGCAATTTTGCCTTTTTATAGTAAAAATTTCATTGAGGTATAATGAAGTATGGCCAAAATACACATAGGTATGCTGAGGTTTTGGAAAATACTTTGAGGTATACTAAATTAGAAAAAAATACAGTGAGGTATAGTCCAACCAACATTCGATCACCAGATGGTGACGTGGCACAAGTTATAACTAATAATAGTGATTTTATGCCAAAAATGCCCTTAGTATACATCAATTGGAGGGAACTTTCTTGCATTAGAGGGAGTGATTGTACGATGTTTAAAGTTTTGCATTTTCATTTTTATGTCATAGATATCACGTCTCTTGATTGGAAGGACTTTTCTGACATTTTTGAAGGGTAATTTCGTAACTTTAAATCCGGTCACCGGATATATGATTAACACTCAATTACATACCTTAGTATATCTCAAAGTATTTTCCAAAACCTCAGTATACCTATGTATATTTTGGCCATACCTCAATATACCTCAGTGAAATTTTTCCTTTTTTATTTTCAAAAGAGCAAGTATGTATTAAAAGTCAACAATGCAGCAAAAGAGGAGTAGGACTAGGCATCCTCTACAAAGACCTATTTACAAAAGTTAGCCCAATGACGTTGGATCTCAAAAAGACAATAACTCCTAAACTCTGCCGCATTACTTTAATAAAGAGGCCAAAAAATTATGTGATCTCCTAAAACCCCTGGTGACATTGATGACTGAGAGAACACCAGCGCATTCCTCTTTAAACAAATATACCATAGGATTGATAAGGAGAATTGTGCCACAAAATCTTCTTTCCTTCTCACTGCCATATCCCAATAACTCACTAAGTGGCACACCCAGATATAGTTTTTCAGAGATGAAAAAAGTACATGCTAATAACAATCAAGTACAGTAACAAAGCTAATTACAGATTGGCTGAACCTGCACAACAAAATAGCTCCTAAAGTCATGTGCTGTCTTTAGACCAAGGAGAAGCTAAATAAGTAACCCTATCCCAAAGAAGCTCAATGCAAAGGAAGACATTGAGAAATCCCTTGCATTTCTTTCAACAAAAATGCACCATAGTACAACCACGGTTGCAATGCGCCACAACCTCTTCTTCTGCCTCCCAAAACCTACAAATGCGGGCTCCCCACAAACCTGCAACGATGAAATCCAAAGACTTGGTGCGACTTGTGCCGCATCATAGTTCAAAATAAGATGTGCTACCGTATCACTACTAGGCGGGTAAAGTGCACATATGTTTGGTGGAATGGCCAATATCAGCCTTCTTTGCTAGCGTAGATCATTTCTTAAATTTCCACAATGCCAAAGTCCATGCGAACGGTCAAACCTTAAGCGGGACCTATGCCCTCCAAAGGAAAGTAACAAGGCAAAGGCGAGTGGATGTTACCAAAAACCCAAGGAAAGAGTTGCTAGAAATGTACCCCAAGGAATCAGAATCACAATCATTGACCCTATGGTGGTGATGTGCTTTCTTCGCTATTCTATGGTAAGTTTGGTTGGAAAGGAACTCTCGAATCTTTTTTGGGGTCTCCAAGCCTCTTGTTTTTGTATGGGGTCGGGTGATGTACTTGGCCAAAACTGAAAGCGATTTTAAGGGAATGGTACTAACTGATCTTCAGCGGCAGTGAGGTGATTTGTAATTAGAGAATCTTTTTCTATTTAGATCTATTGAGAAGTGAGGACTCATTGTCCTCTTAGCTTGTACTTACCTTCATTTTGCATTTTAAAGAATTTGTCTTTGATCTTAAAAGGAAAAAAGAAAAAGAAAAAAGAAGAAGAATCACCGACCCATTGCCTCAAGTGAGCCCCATAATAAAGTTGAATAGTCTCCAAGAAACTAAGTAAGAAGAAAAGTTCCTCCATCTCCTCTTTGTTTATATGGCCTCTCTTTGGGCCAAAGCGGCTGGGGCTTTTAAGGGTGTAAAACTGACAGATATCCAACGCCATTGGGGCGATATGTAATTTTCCTTTTGAGGACTTCCTCCAACTCTGTAATCTTTTGCTATCATTAATACAATTTTCTTTTATCAAAAAAAACAAGGTTCCTCCATCTCCCAATCATGTAGTGGCCTCTTCAAGTGAAAATCCCATGAGTAAGTGTGTGTAGAATAGAACTCTGAAACCATTGCTCCATGAAGTGTAGAGAACCGGAATAGTTGCAAAAACTAACGCACAGTGGCTGCCCATCCCTCTTAAAATCCTCCCATAATCTATATCAATGCTTCCTTAGCTTTGCAAGTAGTGAGTGGAGAGAAGCTAGGATAGACAGGGGACTCGAACTTCCAAGGATGCTTGCATACGTTGCGTTAAACTTCCTTAATACATGGCCAAGCTTTGGGAAAATGGGAATTTTGTTGGGATATAAAGACAAGGGAAATTAGGTACTTTGGCCAAACTATGAAAAAATAATGCCACATCATGAGTTAACGGAATCAATCTAAAGGAAATATAAAGGTCATATAAGGTTCCCACTAGGTGTGCCACCTTGTCATTCAAAGAAAATATGGTACACAGCAGAATGTCAGTGATTTATATCCCTGGTGTCTAACCGGCTGATAGTTGGTCAAACTTCAAGGCGGCGTTGATGGCAGCTGTAGGTGGCCCACAGACAAAGACACGACCGCATGAGGCTGGCATGGGCTGTCAGAGATTTATATTTGGTACCAGGGAGATGGAGAGCCATCGCACGTGTTTCTAATGTGACAGATCTTGGCCGGATAGAAATGGGCAGCAGCGGCTAGGGTTTCTACAGCACAGGGAAGTGATGCGTGAGTTGCATGTGATGCGTGAAGGAAATTGTAGGGTGCTTGCGGCGCGTGCAGGGACTTGTGGGGCGCATGGACCCAGGCAGTCTGGTTCTGATGTCTGTTTAAATGGAGTTCACAGCACTGTTTCAGGTTCAACTTTTAATATCATGCTTGACTAAATTTTTCCATTACTTGTGAGTGTTGTTGCGAATGCTCATATTCCTATAGAGGGGTTGAAGCTTAGAGTAACCTTAAGAAGTAATCAGCAACAAGGGCTGACAGTCCTGTTAATCTGGGAACTTCAAGGGAAGGATGGGTTTGGCAGCAAACCTCAACTGGAGAACGCACCCCATGTTGGCCTCGCTGGTGACTTGAACCTCAACTTGATTCAAGTGGAGCAGGGTGTTATGCAGGCTTCTGTCCAAAGCGATTACTCATCCCATGTTCCCAAGGAATGGATCTGATCATGGTGTCTCTAAAGGGGATGTTCAAGTAGAGGGATGATTGTTCGGAGAAAGATAAAACGCTCTTACTATACGCAGGATTTCAACACACGAGAAAATGGACTGTTTTTTAGATTATCTCAAAAGGGCAAATCTGAGGGAGGAGTGGGGTTCACGTATGTCTCAAAATCCCACTCTGGATTTTCAAGATGTTCCTTTCTATAACAAGGAAAAGTGGGCTTGTCTTTGGATCAAGGGCTGGCTACAGTGGAAAGCTCACAAGAGGGAGCTAGACTTCCTGTACAGCCTTTGCAACAGCATGTGGCTCCACAGCAGGATGAGGTTGGTAGTTGTGGAGATGGACTTCTCCCAACCCCGCCATTACCAGGTCATACTGAGCAGTGACGAATGCTCTTGTTCAGGCGTTGGGTATTAAGCTCGTTGAATATATGGGAAATATGTTACTTTGGGCACCCAAGTTTATTCTTCTAAAAAGGATGGGCAATCAGGAGCTGGAGTGGTTAAAATCTAGCATCAGCTATGATGGTGAATTGGTGATATGGCTCAAAGAAGGGTTTTTTGTTCAAGCATTGAATCTCTATAGAATTCTTCTCAGGTTTGGTTTGGGTTGTTTAAGCTCTATCATTGAGATCGCCTTACTCTCTGTTCCTTGTATTCTTTCTTCATTCTTTAGGTTTTATGTTTAAGCATTTTATCTATATAGAAATCTTCTCTTAGGTTTGGTTTGGGTTGTTTACTGATAATCTCTATCATTGAGATCGCGATAGTCTCTGCTCCTTGTATTCTTTCTTCTTCCTTACTAAAGTTCTTTCTTATCTAGAAAAAGTTAAGACACCAAAAGAAAGTAGTAGAGGAGAGAGAAAGAAAAGAAGAAGAGAAAGAAAGGGATGTATAAGGAAATTTGTATTAAAAGAAAAGAGAACAAGTAGACACAGGCACACAGCCTAAGAGGACATGAAACTCTCTAAACTTCTAATTACATATCACCCTAGTGCTGTTGGACATCTGTGAGAGACATGCCCTTAGAAAGCCCTTGCACCTTTGACTAGTAGAGAAGCCAAATACACCACATGGTCCAAATAAACTCCAATGGTCTAAAATCCCATAGAACATACAAGAGTTCCACTCCAAGCAAAGGCACAACCAGACTTCCAGAACTTATTCTCTATACCCATTCCTGTCCTAACATATAACCATATCTAGCCTACAAATGATGGACAATAAATGCAACACAAAATTAACACTCTCCCCCAACACCAAAAAGTCGCCTCCATAAATTTATGCCAAATCCCAATGCAGAAATGATGCAATTAGTCTCACCATCACGGCAGCATAACAAACACACAGTTAGAGAGACAGACCAACTAGGTCTCCTAGTGTTTAGCTTGCCTGGTACCAAGGTCCAAATGAAAGCCGTGCCTTCAAAGTAATATTTGACTTCCAAATAAAGATTGCAAGAGGGTAGGATAAGAATATGAAAAGAGGACTCCAGAGAAAGAGAGAGGGGAAAAAACAGAAGGATCTATAACTCAAACCTGAGCGCAAGCTGCTTTGGAGGTGTGCCATTTTGGACTTTTTTGGTGTGTTTGGCGGGAAAGGAATTCTCATATCTTTATGTGGATGTCTAATCCAATGGAGTTTGTTTGGGATCGCATGTTTATATGGCCTCTCTTTGGGCCAAGGCGGCTAAGGCTTTTAAGGAAGTCACTCTTACGGACATCCAACATCAGTGGGGTGACTTGTAATTTCTTTTATTTTTTCTTTCGAGGACTCCTTGTCCTACTATACTGTACTCTTTCATTTTCATTAATACAATTTTTCTTTATAAAAATAAAAATAAAAATCCCAAACCTGTGGAAGCAAGATGAATGATGTCTAGAACATTAAGCAAAGAGATAAGCTCCTCCTTTCACAAATCATAAGGGGCTCTTCATAAGTGAAGATTCCACAAGACACAAGAAAAGAAGCAGAACTGAAATGTTACGCAACGTCGAATATGCATTTTCTAATGAGTTTTGGATTCCACTCATGGGTAATTGTCTAAACCACAAGAATACCAGGTGGATTCCTTTGTAAGAATGGTATCATGTAGAACTTCCATGACTACAAGGAACCATGTAGAACTTCCATGACTACAAGGAACCATGTAGAAAACCCTAACAATGAAACATCCTAGAAGTAGGAGGGTCACTACATCTGACGTCCCCCTCCCGTCCTTCCATTACCTTTTCCCCGGTGAATGTGTGTAGACCCTAGATCAAAACCCCATCTCCATTTGGGAGGATCTCTACCAAACCCCCCCCCCCCCTCCCACCCCAAAAACAAACATGATGGAGAAACAAACAAAAAACAAAAGAAATATGAGTCTCCTTCCTTAAAAGGAAAGTGAGGTTCACATGCCATAATTCTCCGTAATTCTACTCAATCCAGGCCATAATCCTGCATCAGATGGTTGAAACACAGCCTTATGCATGCCGAAAGAAACAATAACCCCCAAGCTCCAGGGACCATCCAAGTTGGGGTCAGCTCAAGATTTCAGCTTTCCAACTGAATGGTCAAGGCCCTCGAAAACAACTATATTATGCATTATTATGGCTCCCCCCCTCCCTTACAAGAGTCGGTTCCTCACATAATTTACAGAAAAGGTTCACAGTTTTCGACCAACCCAGCTAAGAATGCTACCTATGCCCATGGAGAGAGGACCACGCACCTCTCTGGAAGTCGTGAACTCAGGTTCTGATGTCCAGCCACACCGCCTGCGGCACAAGAAAAATTCAGTCATATAAGTTATACATCTTTTAGTACATTAAAATGTCAACATCCTATCAGTTACCTTCATAACAAACATGCATAGCACATTAGTCATCTACCATTAGTGTTATATTCAGAGATCATTCAACATATAGATAAAGAAAATAAGGAGGTGGTGGAATACTCACTAACATCATCCATCACAAAAGCATCAGCCAACTTGTCACACTTCACTTTCAAACGAGCCTCTATCTCATGGAACAATGACATCTGATACTCTGCCATATCCTTCAATCACAATCAGAGCAGAAGGTCAAGTGAAATGATCAAATTTAAACATTTTAACCAAATATATATCTAATCATTCTGAATATTAGCTTATGGCATTGATGCTACCAATATACCATGGATAATGGAGCCTGTTGGAGTTGAGTCTGCCATAGATAAGTCGAAGTGATCCCCAAAAAACGGTTTGGAACACCACCAATGCCAGGATCCCCCACATCAGTGGCACTAGAAGGGGGAACATTGCCTGCTATACTAGGAGTGCCACTAGCATAGCTTGTTGAGTTAGAGCTTGTGCTCATAGTCACATTTGTACTGGTACTATCAAGAGAGCTTCTGGACATAATACTCAATTTCTCAATCTCCTCTTCACGAATGTCACCATCTTGGGAGATAAGTGGAAGTCTCAACTTTTGAGCTGCCTCAGCAACAACAAGGCGGTGATCCAAAGTCTCATAAACCTGGCATTAAATGAACATATCAGTATCTAGGACATATACAGTAATCATCATTGGCTCATAAAATAAATAAAAAAGGACATGGTATGGTAAATCATCACACCAAAATGCCTCATTTGTCACTAAATAGTATATACAGAAGAAGGAGAAATTCTTGATAGGCTAAGCGATAAAGAATTCGAACACTTATGCCATTCCTTTCCACATAGGCTATGTTTGGCACGAGCAACTAGCTTTTGAATAAAAGATACAGCTTGAAACTTGCAGCTAATTTTTTTCTCTCAGCTACAGACAGTTTGTGAAGCACCAGCTTCCGCTACAACTAAAATTGTGAAATTAGAAATACTAGCTTTCACTTGGCAACTATAGATACAACTAATTTATTACCATTTCAAAGCAACTTTCAACTATTTTCTTCTACTTTCAACTAATTTTGTCAAGCTACAACTTGCAGCTACAGCTTCTTTAGCCAAATATAGCCATACCGTTCCTTTCTAATATCACAATGGCAGCATGCATACAAGTTATATGATGCAATATAAATGCAAATTTATTTGTTACAGTTAGAAATTGAAGGGAGAAAAGGTAAGAGAAATAAGGATTGTGAGAGTCTAAGACCTGGGGAGAATTCTTCAACCCAAGCTGCGGGTACAGACCCTGGACATCACGAATTCCCCCAAGATTAGCAACTGAAAGAGCATGCTGATACTCTTCCACCATCGCAATCGCCTCGTAGTAAATGGCCTATAAAATAACCTAGCCCGATGAAAATCAAATACAAGCACATTAATCAGCACTTTTACGCCAATGCGTGGAGACAGAAAGAGTACCATGGCTTCCAAATACCGCAATCTTTCCCTCGACATCTCCTCTCTGGCCTGCAAATGATTCAATCAGTGCCACATAATATCTTCCTTGGAATAACAAGAAACTGAACATTTCCCAGCAAATTGAGTTCAATGAAATTCAAATTTAATCAAAAAGTCAGGCATGATGTTCACTAAATTAGTAGCTAAAACTGCAGCTCAGACAAAGTCTACAAACAAATAATTAAAGTAGAGATCGAAAACATAAATTCCACATCCAACACAACAACAACGACGACCCATTGATGATCCTGCCTCGGCAGGATCTGGAGAGGTGCAAATGTACGCAGCCTTACCCATCCTATAACAATTTTTGAAAACAATTTGGGGCAAATTCAACACGCATTATGGGTAAACTGAAGACATGGTATCAACACCATTAATCAAAATTCGGTACTTCCAATGAAAGAGAGAAATTAAGAATGGTACAAGTTGAAGATCGGAGTGGGCAGATTTAGAGACGAGAGAACCATCTGAAGCCAAACAGTGACGCTCCAATTGCTCGATAAGATGAGTCACATCAGCAGGCAGGTTTTGCTGCTGCAATCCCTTCATTTGAGAAAATTTGCCGCTATTTCTGGGTTTCGAGCGAGAGGGATCTGGGTTAGAGGCGTTGGAGGTTGGATCTGCTTCCGGTGGTGAGGTGAGATGAGAAAGATGGAGAGAGTTCAGCTGTGAGGTGCGGGCTGGTCGTGTGGGTGGGACGTTGTCGAATGCTGGGTTCGAGGTGGGAAGGGGATAGACGGTGGAGGCGGATATGGCGGTGGAGGTGGAGGTGGAGGTGGAGGTGGAGGTGGATGCGAATGCGGATGTGGACGTGGACGTTTAGGAGAGAGAAAATAAAGGGAGGCGGCTGAGGACAATTTTTCTTTTTTTTTATTGAAAAAGCAAGATAGCCGGAATAATCCCCTGAAGAGATTATTCTAAATAATCCTTTTCCAATAAATTGGATAAGGAAGGGTCAAATGACTCCGACCAAGAAAGTAGCTGAGCGATGCCATGGCCCCAATCTATATAATTAGATTAAAAGGAAGCAAACTCAACCAGAGCTCGACACATCAGCATGCCACGTCATTGCTTAGTTGTCCTCTTATGTGTTATTAGTAGAGGTCCATGTCATATTCCAAAATTTAAGGGGAATTAATTGATAAGTACATAACCACTCTACATTCATTTCTACCTATTAATTATTGAGTAATTTCCTAATTATTAATAGCCTAAATTATAA
>BSSO01005244.1:0-13380 GCA_030267885.1 Mesembryanthemum crystallinum | reverse complement strand
GGCTTCAAGGAGCCAACAAGAAAAGCTCAAGCATTAATATTACAAAAAGAACAAAATAAATTAAGAAAAAAGAGTTCTTCCGGAATGGATTTTTAATTGTCGGTAATTATTGTTATGCTTGATGTGTAGGCTACTGCAAATGCCTAAGAAATTGTGACGGTGGTACACGTCACAATTGATAGTGACGCTTAAAGTTGTCACAAATTTTGTGACAGTTGTAGCTGTCTCAATTTTTAGTGACGTGTGTAAATGTCACATTTGTTTTACTAACACGCTCATTTTAGACGCTTCCTTTAAGCGTCACTAAATTTTTTTGTGACGTTTATAAACCTCACACAAGATCAAAATATATGTCACTACTAGACTCTTTTCTTGTAGTGATTCCTCCTACTAGGGGTGAGCAAACCGGGTACCCGCCCATATTTTTAGGAACCGGAACTGGAACCGGTTTCAACAGGTTCTTAAAAATCGGAATCGGAACCGGAACCGGTGAGACCGGTTCCACAAAACTTGGAACCGGAACCGCCGATTCTGGTTTCGGTTCCGGGTACGGGTACCAATTTATTAAACTTGTAGATAATCTCATATTTATTAATAAAAGACATATTAATTAAAGTATATAATTATATTAACAAAATTTCTTTTGCAATTACGAACCCAAATCTAAATTTTAAAATCAAAAATTGCAAATTTTGATAATTAAACATGGAAAAATTACTTAGATTTAGCTTGAAATCTTTTAGATGCTATATTTTGATTATTTTACATGTAAAGAAAACGGATACCGGGTATCCAACCGGTTCCGGTTCCGAAAATCTGGGAACCGGAACCAGAACCAGTTGGAACCGGTTCCTAATATTTGGAACCGAAACCGGAATCGATGAGACCGGTTCCGATTCCTACCCACCGATTCCGAACTGGTTCCGGATCCGGTTCCGGGAACCCCGCTTCTTTGCTCACTCCTACCTCCTACCATCCAATTCTCTCTCTTTATTCATAACAAATTATGATTTTATCATTAAGAAAATTACAAGCATAGATCACGTACGTACTCATGATATATATGTGCATTGTACGGGACAATTTTCTTGGTCTACTTGCACATTATACTATATATACATAAAAGAAGTATTTTTCGACAGCATATCACGCACCACATAGGCGAGCATTTAAAAATTTGTGATTTTAGAAAATTTGTTATGGTACCCTGAATTTGGCCTTAAGGTTTTTCGTACCCTAATTAGTGGCGGAGCTGTATTTCTGTTAGATTTTTTTATTTTCTGATTGTGTGGACGATTTTGCCCCTACTACAAGACTAAAATGTCCTCTTATCTCTCTTCATTCGTTACTCTCTCCCCTTAATCTGCACCAACCCCATTCATTTTCTCTCTCATCACCTCCAATGGTGTCCATCCTCTGTCTTCACATTCCTCTCTCTCTCCTCTCACCCAAATCAAAACCCAAAAAAACCCAAATTTCCAATTTATCATTAAGAAATCTAACAAAATCCGTAAATAACATTTCAAATTCAATTTCCCAGCATTTAATTTGGGTTTCTTTATCTGATAATTTGATGATTTTTTCAATAATGAGTTTAGGTTTTATTCACGTCATTCTGAGAAGTAAACAGTGAAGATTGTGCACACAACAAGCAATGAAGAAAAGTAGGGGCTAACAATTGACAGAGAGGGCAAACTACTCTCTAATTATGGCTCCTGTTTTTGATGAGATCCACTAGATGGAAAGGCAAGAAGCAAGAACCCCACATTTGCTATGCCCTGTTTGGGATTCTTCTCGAGATTTTTCCTCTCTTTTACCTACTTATATGGAGTTGCCAGTACAAGCTACAAATTTCAATTCTCTTATAACAATTTTTGGTTCAAACTCTCTTCTTATACGGAGCATTCAATTTAAATTCAATTTCACAGGTTTTTTTTGGTTTTTGATTTGGGGGGGAGAGAGAGAGAGACAGAGACAGAGACAGAGAGAGAATGTGAAGATGAAGAGGATGGACACCATTGGAGGTGAGGAGAGAGGAAATCAATGGTGAAAGGTGCTGGGCAGATTAAGGGGAGGGAGAGGAGAGAGAAAATAGGGGTGAGAGTAAGGAAGATAGATAAGACAGCATTTTAGTCTTTTTATAGTGGCAAAATCGTTTACACAACCACAAAAAAAAAACTAAAAAATCTAACGGAAATACAGCTCGGTCACCATTACGGTACGGTAAACCTTATGGCCAAAGTTCGGGGGTACCACTGACATTTTGGAAAAAGGTTCGGTACCACTAGCATTAGGTCAAAGTTCAGGGATACCACAGGAAATTTCCGAAATTTAAAATATCTCATGTTTTGTTATATTCCAAAAAAGGCTAATCTAATAGGTTAACAAAATTTAGAAGAAAATTCATTTTGATGCCCTGACGTATAGTGTAATATTAAATTGGTGACCTCAATTTTAACTATTCCCATTTTGGTGACCTGAGATTTGAAAATAAGTTTCACTCTAATATTTGCCTCTTGACTTTGTTACTTTTTCTATCAGTTTGCTGACGTGGCAGATTATATTAAGGCAACCAATTAGTTTACAATGACCATTATAGTAATTTTGCCTATGAAAGCTAACATTTTCTAACTCGAAACAATAATCACTTTGACAATTTTATCCACTAAGTGAGGGAAATGAAGTAACTACAACTTCTTTTGTTCATTAAATGTGAGAATATATCTTTTACTATATGCCATGTCAGCAAAACTGACGGAAAAAGTAATGGAGATAAAGGCAGGTAAGAACTAAAGTGAACTTTTTTTTATCAGATTTCAGGTCACCAAAATGGAAATAGTTAAAACTAAGGTCACCAGTTTAATATTACACTATATGTTACAGCACCAAAATCTAATGAAGATTTCCCTAATTGCCAAATAGATGTTCATCCAAAGTTCGCCAAAAACCTGCCAAAACAATACAACTATTACTTTAAAATTACTTATAAATTTTGATCAACTTCTCAAACATTTAAATTTTTAACGCCATTAGAAAGAGTGCGAAATATACATTAAAATGAGATCTATTTGTACTAGGGATGTCAATAAGTTAATGGTGTTTTTTTCGGGTCCTCCCATACCCAATCATAAGGCCCATTTAATGTTATTAAGTTTGGACCTATACTCTTTTAGTTTGTAAATATCAAATATCCATATCCAATTATATTGAATCTTGCAGGTTTAATTTGTCATAACACTACTAGAGAAAAGGGATACTACGTCGGTTATTTTACGCATTTTACGTTGGTTTAAAAACCGACGTATGAAGGGCGACGTAGTAAATAGCTATCTATTACGTCGGTTTTACAACCGATGTAGAAAACCTATTATTACGTCGGTTTAAAATAAACGACGTAACATATCTGAGATAAAATTGTAGCCTTTAAAAAATAGGATTTTACATCGGTTTTTTGTCCAGAAATGACGTAGGAAGTGTTTTATTACGTCGGTTATTACTGTAAACCGACGTGGAACCCTGTTTATGACGTCGGTTTCTAGTAAACCGACGTAAAAATGTGGGAATTATGTCGCTTATAAAGAACCGACGTAGAAAGTTATTAAGTTTTTTTTTTAAAAAATAATGCAATTTCTTCTGTGTCACATGCATTTACCTGCCATCTTTACATCACCTCCAGCTACTGCAACTTCATATATCATCAAAAACAAGTTCAATTCCATATAGAATCTCATCCAACTCCCAAATAATGATAATCCAACCAATACATCCCACTCCAAAATAAGGATATCCAACCGATAATCTACAACATACACAATATGTTGAAATCTAACCATATATACTCAAATTTGCAAACAAACACTATAACGGGATGAACTTAAAGATGAACTCCGCAAATTGATTTTGAATGTGCTCGAGTTCTTCGGGAGTGTATACACTATCATCATTATCCACAAAGTGCTGCATGTTTCAAACAAAAGCATTAAAAATAAATTCTAATTACATACCAAGAGCTAAACCTTGTAAGATTTATAAATTTAATACCTCATCCATATTGTCTTCAAGTTGGAGAGTGATGATCTCATACATGAATCTCATAACATAATATCCGCACTCTTTATTACCTGACTGACAACGGCACTACAAAATCCCAAAATTAAAATCACTAACATTCATTTTTTTTGATAATTAAAGACATTTTATTAACCACCAATCATAGGCATTAAAGAGCACAAGTCTACAAGCCACAAAACATTAACACATTTAGTATATGATAAGGTTGTTTGAAGTCGAATAAGAAAAACCTTATCTTGCATGAGACCCATTTAGTGTTTTTTAGTTGATGTGTATGCCTTCCACTCATAATATGCCTTCCACTCATAATATTGTACGTCTTAAAAGCCCTGCATGAAGGTACAAATAATAATAAATTAAATGGTGTTTATCAAAGGTAATGTCCCTACAATTACAAGACTGAAACAACTCATAAAAGATTATTGTACGCAGGGAGGTTACAACTCATAAAAGCAACTTTGCTATCCATCACTAGTACAAAAAGTATCATACACATCACCTTATACACGACGGCTTGTAATGTAACCGTCGTACATTTAGTCATACCCGACGGTTGTCGGCAATAACCGTCGTATGTAAGTCGATTTAGGAAATCGAAAATTGAGAAATGGGTATACACGACGGTTTTGCCTGGAACCGTCGTGTATGGGATTCTGTTAAAAAAAATAAAATAGAACCAACTTCTGTTATTCCCAACATAGCTTCATTCTCTCTCCCGCACGCACTCTCTCACACTCAGCTCTCTCTCTCTAACACTTAGATCTACTATCTCTCTCTCGCACTCAGATCTCGCCGGATTGTCGCCAGAGTCCAATTTCTTCGCCAGACGCTTCTCGTTCTCTCTCCTCTCTCCTCTTCGCCGGACTAGTTGTGGTGTTAGATCTGGACGATTCTCGATCTCTCCTCTCTCCTCTCTCCTCTCTCCTCTTCGCCGGAGTCTTGGTGTCTTCGTCGGATTGTCGCGCGGTTGTTAGTCTCTTTGCACTCGCCGAACGCTTCTTCGATTGAAATCTCCGGGTTCTTCTTGCCCCAAGTTCGGGTGCTACGAATTCCTCCCATCTGTACAAATCATGTTAGGGTTCACTTTCTCTAAATATGAATCTTCTAATTTAAGTTATAACTAACATTAGTACAAAAAATTTCATGTGTGTAGCCTAATTTCGGATTTAGCCTCTGAATCTGCTAATTCCTCCCCCTAGTTCTTTTTGTTTTCTTCATTTCGCTGCATTTTTTCTGATTTTTTTTGGTTAATCTGATGAGATAAAGTGCTCGATTTTTTACCTGTTGAGTTCTGAGATTCTAGAAATTGAATCCCTAAAAAGCGCTGCAAAATTTGGAATTTTTCAATTGGTTTTTGAAGTTGGCAAATTGGGCATTTCTGTTTTTGCTGGGATATCGATCAATTGATTCTACATGGATCCAATTGAGGTTTTGGATTGATTGAAGGAATTTGAGCTTTGAGTATTAAGTTTTCTGAACAGAAATTGACCGATTGATTTGCTTTTTACTGTTGGAGTATATGGTCTAAGCATGAAATTTAGATGAATTTGGCTTAAGTGGCTAGAAATCTAGTCTAATTTCACTGATAGCAAGTTATAGAACCCATTTTCTTAGTGCAGCTATATTCACTGTAATTCACTCGAGATCCTTTAACTCCGTGGGGTAGGGAAGAGTCTCATAAGAGGCATTGGATTGAGCGAATTCTATAATACAGTTGAATCGGGGTTAATCTGTGTTTTGTTGATGCAGAGGCAACACTTGTGAAACTTAAGCAGGGCTCTCAGCGGAGTCCAAGTTCTAAGCATGATTCAAGTCTGACAACACCACATCCAGTGGATTTTAAGTCGAATGGGAATGTCTCTATTTGTAAAAGAGGTGCTCCCTTTCATTATTTAAATTGCTTAAGAGTTAGTAATCTAGTGTTCTAGTAATGTGATCAATGTCAACTTCTTTTATAACGTTGGTCTTAAGATACTAAGAAGTGACTTTTTGCAATGAAGACCCATACAAATAATCATCTATTTCTGCAGCTTTACGAATTATTTAATGTATTAGCTTATATCCTCCTTCTGCTGCTTTAATAGGAAATGGAACTGGTTGGGTAGTCAGGAGCTTGTAGGGATGTATGAGAAGAGGTTTCATGATGCTGGTTATCTAACTTACAAGCTTGCTCGAACAAACAACCGTGGTGATCGTAAATATCTTCCATTGATAAAAGCTTTGATGTTTTTGACTATGCTACGAATTTGATTTTGAGCACATCTTTTATGCTCTAGAATCTCACATCATTTAGTAATTTGTGAATCTTATCTGTGTCATCTTAGTTGCTCGGTTTCATATTTAGCTTTGGGAAAGCTAATATACTCCTCATAGAGAGAAATTAGAGCAGTTGTACTTCATAGCTAATAGAGTACTTTTCTATCAAATCTGTTACTTTGTGAAATATTCTGATTATGCTTCATATTAATATGTACTGATTCACTTTTGTTTTAATCTATCCCATTTCACAGATGTTCAATGGGTATCAATTAGCACCAGTAGATGCATCTTCAATTTGGCTTCGGCAAAAGCAACAGTTGTAAGTCACAATTTGCTAGGAATGGGATACACTTATAGAAAGAATGTACTCTGGTTGCTATGAGGCTTTAATCTAGATTAACCATTTTAGCCTTCTAAGCAGCCATTTGGACCATATGTACACTTAGTATGATCTCATCTTTGGAAAGTGGATTTGGACCATACATGATTGCTAATTTGACATATTTAGACATTGAACTCAAACGATTCTTGACGTATCATGCTTATACAAGGTTGTAGATAAGCATGCAAGTCATGTGTATCGCTTGTAGTTTGCATTGTGAGTATTATGATGTCGAATGGTTATAAGTTGCCTTTTTTTTTTTATTTGTGTATCATTTGTTAATGCTAGATTGTAATACTTATATTTGACTTGGATTCTTAACACTTATTGGTTGTTATGCTACTTGTAACATAGAATACTTGCAGAGTTTACTTGAAGTACTAAATAAACCCAAACTGATCAGATTCAGGTGAAACAATTCAATATTTATTGGCGCACTTTGTATTTGTGAGAACTTCTCCACTCTGTCTTTTTTCTTTTCTTTTTTATGCCTTCTTTAATTATTTAGAAAAGCAAACATTTAATGACCTTAAATCGAAGTGGGTTGCTGTAATTTTTTGCTTAAATTGTTCACCTGGAGTGCAGTGAGGTATTGGTTGGATTTTGTGAGAAGTCTAGTCTAGGAAACAAATGAAGGAAAGGAAGAACAGAGCCAAGAAGATTTGTGGTGTCAATTGTATTTAGCCTATATGGGATTTGAACCCATGTCTTTTGTGCAATAGCACAAATGCTCTACCAACTGAGCTAATAGGCTTCAAAATAGCACAAATGCACAACTTTCTTTAGAAAGATCACCAACTAAACAGTTTTGAGTACTTCACATGGAATACTAATTCCTCTGGAAATTGCAACTTATTAGAGTGAAACAAACAATTAGTAGACATTCTTTTAAACAGAGGTAGTAGTAACTGTCACCAACCCCATTTCTACCATACTCAAGGTACCAACAAAAAGAATAAGAGAACCAATACTTCATAAAATTGAAAATCTACGAAATTGTATAACTAGAAACTCGGGCCAGCAGTCAAAGAAAAGTCCTAGCAAATGAAGATAAAAAATAACAACTTTGACCATTTCCAACTTCGAAATCCCATGAAAGCAACCCTCAACTGTCATTTCTCTACTCACTAGTACAAAAAGTATCATACACATCACGTTATACAAGGCGGTTTACACCGTAACCGTCGCGCATTTGGTCATACACGACTGTTGTTTGTAATAACAACCGCGTATAGGTTCAATTAGAAAATTAGAAATTGGAAAAGAGGCATACACGGCGGTTTTGTTTTGGAACCGTCGTATATGAAAAAAGGAAAATAGATCCCAGCATAATTCGCCCCGAGGAAAATAGAAAGTCGCGCTCCCAGATCAGCTCTGTTTCTCTCTCACTCAGCTCTCTCTCTCTCTCTCGCCCTGAGTTCTCTCTCTCGCGCGCGCATCTCAACCCTCAATCTCGCCGGATTGTCGGCCGTGTCTTCGCCTTGATTTCTCTCTCTCTTGTCCGAACCACCGAGTCTCCTCCCGACAACCATTTTTCGCGAGCGCCCGCTGCACATCACCCGGTTCTTGCCCGGCGGCAGCAACAGCAACACGTGAGACCTGCCCGGTCTTTAGAGCCGAGAGCCTAGGCCTGGTTGCGACCTGTTCAAGCAGCCCAGACCTGGCTCTTGCAAACGATGCTTGCAGTCAGCCCTCAATCTTCTCTCGCAGTAAGCCCTCAATCTTCTCTTGCAGTCAGCCCTCAATCTTCTTTCGCCGGATCTCTCTTCTCTCGCACTCGCCGGACGCTTCTTCGAGTGAAGCAGGTTACGGTTCTTGGGTGGCCTTTTCCCCTTGAATAAGGTTAGGGTTCCCTTTCTCCCTTGAATTCTAGGGTTTCAAATCAAATGGTATATTGTTTTACCTCAATTTGTATCAAATCTCTTTGTTTGCTTTTAATTTGTTCCATTTTTTTTTGTTTGTAGTTCTGATTAAAACTTCAGAATTTGATGTTGTTATGCTAATTGCAGTTTCTTAATCTGTCACATTCTAATTGCAGTGAAGGTGGCTTCGCCTACGTCTATTTAGTCAAAGAGGTTGTCACCAACACTTCTGCTGCTTCCGGTGGCCTCTCTTCCAAGCTCAAAGACCCTTCTTTCCTCTCAGGTTTCTGTTATTGATTCAATTTTGTATGTAATTCTTGTCTAAAAGTTGATTTTGGTGATCTGGGGGGTCTCAGTTGTTGTGGATTGTTAATGGGTTTTGTGGGTTCGTGTTTGTTTTTGAGATTTACTGAGTTTTTAATGTGATTTTGGTTTCTGGGTATGAGAAAATTTGATCTGGGTAGCTGATAATTTTGTTGAATTCTTATGGGTATTGTGTAAATTGCCTTATGTTGTGTTTCAAGTATATATCATATGTATGTGCTCTGTTTTATTGATGTGGATTTTTTTTTCATGGTTTATTTGTCAGTGTACTGTGAAGCTTATTCTTACAATTAGCTGTAACCATTGAGAAATCAGAGTAAACCCAAATATTACACCATCAAGTTATGCAAGATCATTCTTATTCAATTGATTCAATTCATCTTGCAATTCTCTTTGCTTCAGGACTAGATAATGGTATCGGATTCTGAGCTTTTGTGAGGTAGCAAGTAGTGTTTAAGTTAATGATTATGATTATCTATTGTAGCTTATAGCATAAAACTTAAGCTATTGGGTACTATTTTGGAAGTTTGATTGTGTATCTGTGTTAGCTTTCTGGTGCAGTTCATGGACATTTCAGAGAAAGTTCTTTACCTGCCTAAATCCAATGATTGTGAGGTAGCAAGTAGTGTTCATGTATGTGCTTTTGCTTCTGAATATTATAGTATGGTACTCCTATTTGGTTTATTTTCGTAGCTCCAAATGGCCTTGCATTTTGGTTGATGTCTTTAGATTCCTCATTCTTTTCAAAGAGCAGGATTGTGTTTTGTGAGAAATGTGAAGTGGCTTGTAACTGTGAAGAATCCTAATACGTCTAACTCTGTTTCATTTGACGCCTGTTTGTAAAAAGGCCAAAACTTTGTTATCTCTTAGAGTGATGCAAATGGAAGGATTTTTATCTCTTAGAATGAAATTATTTACTTGATTTTTGGAGCCTATTAGCTCAGTTGGTAGAGCATTTGTGCTATAGCACAAAAGACATGGGTTCAAATCCCATATAGGCTAAATGCAAACCAAAAAAAAAAAAAAAAAAAAAAAAAAGGACTATACAAGGCGGTTGTTAGTGGGAACCGCCTTGTATGGTTAACCATACACGACGGTTTTGAGGTTCAAACTGCCGTGTAACATCAACCATACGCGGCGGTTTATCACACAACCGCCTTGTATGGTTGACAATACATGGCGGTTAGGAACCGCCGCGTATGCTTCAATTACCATACACGGCTCCAGCATACGCGGCGCCCATAAACCGCCGCGTATAGTACTTAACAACCGCCGCGTATGACCTTTTCTCCACTAGTGACTACTACTTGTGTTAATGAAAGTCAAGCACTTTTCTCAGTAAAATGAAGAACAAAGCATCCTATTAGCCGTCGTGTATGGTTACTATACACGACGGCTTTTAGTTAATAACCGTCGTGTATGGTCAACTATACACGACGGCTAACAACCGTCGTGTATTCCCCCCATACCATGCACGGCCCCTTTGTACGCGTCGCCCTATGACCGTCGTGTATGGCCTTTTCTCCACTAGTGCATGTCTGTATACTGGGCAAGTATATTTATATCCTAAGGGAGTTGTAAATGGTGTACAACAGCTCTGCAGAAAGTTTCTATAGGGGAAGTATAGAAAACAAGAGGAAAATAGATCTGGTATCCTGGGAGAATGTTTGTGCTTCTAAAGTGATGGGGGGTTGGGAGTGGAGGATTGTGGTGTATGGAACATAGCAGCAGTCAATAAGCAAATTTGAAACATTGCATCAAAGATGGATACCCTTTGGGTTCGATGGGTGAATGTAGTGTACTTGAGGGGGGAGTGTTTCTGGTCCTACAGTCCTCCAACTGATCATACTTGTTGGTACTGGAGAAAACTAAACAAAATGATGAATACAATGAAACAATGGTTTGATAATGAGGGGAAATGGAAGCTAAATAAGAATGGTGAATTCAGTGTATCATCTTGCTACCATGCCTTGAAGACCCATGCAGAAGAGGAGAGGAACACAAAGTGGATATGGGGGAGTATAAATGTGCCTAGACATTCATTTATACTCTGGTTGGCTAACAAGGACAGACTCCTGACTATAGACAGAATGCTCAAATTTGGGATTCAAGCAACAGAGACAGAATGTAAAGTGTGTAGACCTGGGCAGAACAACAAGCACCTGTTCTTCACATGTACTTGGAGTGAGGAACTAAAAGCAAAAGTGAGAGCATGGACCAAAACACCCATTGGTCATACAGTACAGCACACATTACAGATGATTACCAACAGCAAAAAGGGGAAGCAAAGGAAACTAGTTTTTGCAGCAATACTTGCAGCCATTGTATACCACACATGGTAAGGTAGGAATAAAAAAAGATATGCGTGCTGACCAACATATAAGCACAGAAAAGGCTTTCACACAGCTGAAGATATATAATAAATTAAATGTGCTCCTTTAATTTCAAAATTATAAAATGCAATTTGCAAATCAAGGATAACTCACGAGTTGACTATTTCCTTGATCTCACGACGTGGTCCCTTTCTTAGTAGATCAAACCAGTATACTATGTTCAAATAGGGACAAATCACACAAAACATCCAATGACACCTACAAAACACAACAAAAGGTTAATTATGTGATGCAATTTTTGCATTTGTTCACTCAAGTCCAATGAGCTGTAAGAGAACATGAACAAATTAGTTTGATTATAGCAATGCACAAGCTTGAGAGTGATCATTCTTTAGAGTTTTTGAGCTCTTCTTGATCTAGCAACTTGAGGAACATCAAAGAGGCTATCCTTACAGCCTTGAGGATATAACATTGAGCTATAAAGTGAAGATAAACATCACCAACAATAATTCTAACTTAAAAGAAACAACACAATTCTTTTAAGTTACAAATTGTGATTGTTTCATGTATTTATTGATTGTATTTTTGTGCTCACCTTTTGTCATATGACCTATGAACCAGCAAGAGGGGAAGATCAGGGATAACGTGATTGAATCCATCACACTAATGCCTCAATTAATGAAGTTATAACAGCTCTGGAACAGCTCCAACACATCCAAGGAAGATTGAGACACATTCAAGTCCAATGGCCTTGTTCATGTCCTATGATCTAGGCTCCTGGGGTTGTCTTTATTTCTGTCTTTACATTCAGTATAATAAGCTTTCTAGTTAGTTTAAGTTAGCTAGTTTAAGGTTATAATTATCTAATATATAAAGCTAATTAAATCTTATATGTTTTACCTATAAATAGCCTAAAACTCTAATTAAAATCAGAATTTAAATATGAAAATTAGACTGAGATTACTTACCCACTCAGAATGGGAGCAAGAAAACACTTTTTGTCGACTTGTTTCATGACTTTGGATATGTATGTTATTCTTTCATCTGGGGTGGAGCCTGCAGACTGAATTGCATATGGACATAGGAATCCGTAGGCACTCCGGTTCATTGACTCAGAAAATTGGTGCAAAAACCTGTCAGATTGCTAGCATATGAGATATAAATGCGTGTACAAGTATGCATGAGAAAGTGAGATAAGCGCTATGTCCTTGGCTCTGTTGTATGTATAGAAACTTGAAAAATAATCTCACTTGATGAAAAATTGCATGCACAAGTTGACGGTAACATGTATTATTTTCACAAATAGGGTATGCTTTATGTCTTTTGACACTATATCCAGCTAAATTTCCGTAAGCTGGAAAATCATTTATCGTGCAAAAGAGCATAGCATTCAACCTAAATGACTCCTTACAATACGCATCAAAAACCACCACACCTTCCTCCCACAAAGTCTTCAAATCTTCAATCAAGGGTGCTAAAAACACATCGATATCATTACTTGGCTGTTTCGGACCTGAAATCATCAATGACAACATTATGTACTTGCGCTTCATACACAACCAAGAAGGCAGGCAGTGACGGATCCAGAAGAATATTTTACTGGGGGCACTATAAAATTAACAAAAAAAAAAAAGAGTACAATATTAGTGAAAATGACAAATAAATTACCTACGCCGTACCACCATTAGAAGTTGATGATAAATTTCTTTTCAATCAAATTTCCATTTGTATCTCATCAAATACTAACAAATACACATCTATGTTATTTAAAATTGAAACCAAATCACGAACACTTCAAAATAATCAACCAATTAAATAACAATTACTCATCTAATTGAGGGTGTGTTTATTTCAACTTATTCGCATTCAATTCAGTTCTACACGTATTTTTTCACTTAGATATTATATTTCATTCGCTACCCATTCAATTTAGTTCAACACGTTTATGCTGAAATGAAAATCATAAATTATTATGTCAACCCAAAATAAAAAAATCCTTATTTACTTAAACAATTTAACAAAGTTACTCCTCATACACTAAAGTCACTAAATTATTAATTAAGTAGAACATACTTAGTTATACTATTATTACTATTATAACTTCAATTAGAATATATTCCCTCCGTCCCTCTTTTACATTTCCAAACTA
>BSSO01005243.1:0-13381 GCA_030267885.1 Mesembryanthemum crystallinum | reverse complement strand
ACCACTTTTTTTTTTGTCGATCACTACCTCATGCTCTATTCCGGTCAAAAAAGCATGTGGATTGACCATTTTACCCCTAGTTTAATGAATAAATATTTTTTATTTTATTTTTGTGTGTGTGTTTTCCCTCCCCTTTTCTTATTTCTTTCCAAAATCAAAATAAGTAATACCACCTTAAGAAAAAAAAATATTTTCAAAAAATAGTGAGGGGTAAAACAGTCACTCCACATATTTTTTCGTCGGAAAAGAGGCAAAGGTAGTGATTCACAAAAAAAATGGTTAAAAGGTAGTTATTTTCAAAAAAAAATGGGAAATTCTACATGGTGCCACTGTGGTTTGAAAAATTCTACATGGTGTAATTTTTTTTTTTGATTTTACGTGGTGCCACTGTACTCATGACAAAGTGTGTCCCATGACCCAAAAGTAGTAAAACGTTAAGTTTTCCATCCAATTTTTACCTAGCCACCCTTTTATCCTTTTAACCTACCTAATTTCGCCCCCCTTTATAAAACCACAAGCTTCCTCCATCCTCTCCACCATGTCCACCATTTCTTTCATACTCTCACATTTTCTCACACCTCAAAACTGCAAATTTATGGGTTTCAAAATAGAAGGACCACGTTCATCTTTTTCAAGGAATTCAAGGAAGAGCTTCATTTCTTCATTTCTAATTTGAAATTCTTTAACCAAACAACAAGATTGAACCCAGAAGATGGTGAGGGAGAGAGAACGAGAGAGAGAACGCAAGAGAGAGTGAGAGACTAGGGATTTTTCTTTGATCAGTGGAGTTAATGGGGTTGTGAGAGAGGTACAGATTAGAAAGTTAATGGGGTGCTGAGAGAGAGAGGTAATCATTAGGAGGGAAATAATCAGCGCTAATCATGTTTGATTGTTAAAGGCGAGAATCAATTGCGTTTCATTCACAAACACGCGCGTTTCATTAAGGGCAATATGGTTATTTCACAAATATGACTGTAAACTTGACGTTTTACAACTTTTGGGTCACGGGACACATTTTGTCAGGAGTACAGTGGCACCATGTAGAATCGAAAAAAGAAAATTCCACTATGTAGAATTTTCCAAACCACAGTGGCACCATGTAGAATTTCCCCAAAAAAATTTATAAGGTAGTTATTCGCAAAAAGTGAAACTTAAAAGGTAGTTATTGGCAAATTTTTCTTAATTTTATGTAGGTTAATTTTCAGGATAATTGGATTTAAATAATCCCAACTAAGCAATTTTACAAAAAAAATATTTTAACCGGAGGAATATGCGCCAACCTCCGACTTCAATTTTCATTTTTTTTTTGGGAAAATGCACCCCACCTAATGGAGTTGCGTTTCGGTGTTTCCTTCCACTTATTCCTATTTTTTATTATTAGATATGTTATTTCTATTAACTTTAGAAGATGACAAATTTTGAACAAAAATCTCCCCCCTATTTTCTCTCCTCATAGGTCGGCTCTTTCCCATCACCATGGGAGGTGGAAATGTTCTCCTTGGTGGTGCTCCACCACAGTTAGATCAACACAGGAATGTTTTTTTTTATATTTGTTTGCTCAATTACCCACACTAAAATTGTGCGAACTTGTTCAAATTTAGTTAAGGCATGAGCAAAACCCAAAAAAAAAAAAAAAAAAAACNCCATCTGTTGAATTTTGTTGTTTTTTTTAAAAAATTTGGCACTCAAAGGCTTTGATTGCCAACTCTTGAAAACAACAAAATTGAACAGATGTGAATGCTTAGATATTGAGTACCTGTTGCTGCAATCAATACTAGTAACGAGATTTTGGGCAATTGTGCAATTATCGAACTCATGATGTTTCTCCTTTTCTTACTCTTCCCTATCTTCTTTTTTTCGATTCCCTATATCTGTTGCTCTCCTCTTTCACATGCGATTCCACATTTCTTGTGGTCCTCTTTGCCCCCCCCCCCCCCTCTCTCTCTCTCCTCACCCCTGTCATTCTCATGTTCCTCCACATGGGCAGCATTATTTTCCCGAATCTGGGCTATGCAAAGAGAGGAGAGGATTTCCCTTGATTTGTTTCTATTCAACACCTGGATTTTGGGTGGAGTGTTAGAGCTGTTTAGGATGTGGGGAATGTTTATGGGTTTACTGGGTTGGAATTGGGCTTGTTCAAGCAAGAATTGCAATAAATTCTGTAATCTTAGCTCTTAGGCTTTGTTTTAATCAACCAAATGATGCTAAAATGAACAGAATTGTTCTGAACTGGAATAGAAATATGTGAGAGAAAAAGCAAGTTGCTTAACTGAATTGAACTGATGTGCAGAATTGAAAAAACAAGTCATACATTTTCATATTGAGAAACCTAACCTTCCTATCTGGGATAGTGTGCCTAAAGAAACTAGACATTGCACACCTTATTTCATCAGTCTTTGCCATTCCCAAATCCTGCATGAAAATTTGTAAAAATAGAGGAACAGACAGTTGGCAGCTCCAAAATCCACATTCTCTTTCATAAGCCATTTGTCCATAGAACATACTCCAAATATGTCTGGTGCCCATCAATTTTTCTTTTCCGTCTTTGAATGGCGGTTTTTCTGATGTTTTTGAGTTTCATTCACTAGTTTTTTTTAATCACTAAAGGTAAAAGCATAGCGTTTTGACGCTGCTTGTTCAAGAGGAAAGAAATAGATCAGGTCTGGTCTTATACTTTTATACATGAGATAGTCGTTATTCGTTAACTGTGCTGTTGTCATATTGTGTTTAAGTTTATGGGGCAGTAAACTGTTAACACTTTAGTAGAGTTCTAACTCGAATCTTAATCTGGTGTTCCCAAGCAATTAGGCCTACATCAAGACCCATGATGTTTAGTTTCTCCCAAGTGATCCTGTTTCTTACAAGTTATTAGTTTTTGCATAATCCTTCATAATGGAACTAGAATTAAGAGTTCGGCTGATATTAGATTGTGTGGCTATTTACTAGGGACACTGAAGATCACATTAATTGGCTTCTTGAACATGGTCGTTATGATAAAGCTCTAGCTGAAGTTGAAGCAACACAAGGACGGAAAGAACTTTTTGAAGAGGTTCGTATCCGTTTGCCTGATTAATCAGAAATCTTTAAACTTTTATAGTTGCATGCATATATCGTCTATCACCATATATGAGATCCTATTAAGGAAATCCAATTATTTTATAACTTTGTTTCAAGGTTATTGAGATCTAGTAGTATTTTTTTCGTAGCTGACTGCTGACATGGTAACCTATATTGAAGTGCATTGTCTCTGTGCCTTGAATATGCGTTTATCCCTAATCTCTTCTGTTTGGTTCTTGTTCTTCTTATCTCATCTCAGTTTTCTTCATTGCCCATCCCACTCGTCTTCTTTCCTATGACTGCTACCTATGGATGCCTTTTGAGAGATTCTATTAAGACTGTTATCTTCCAGTAACCTTGTGCATTTAAAATCTTGGGCATCACCATTAACATCCACATAAGGTTTTATGAAATATACCTTGGAAGGAGAATTGTTAAACTTTCATAAGCTGCTGTAAATCAATGAGGTGTATCTAATTTAACCGACTTATTCATTTGAGGCCATAAGCCTCTCGTGACTGTAATTTGGTTTACAACTTTATGAGAATTTCGCTTTTTCTTATTAACAGGAAGAATGATTTATTTTGCCAGTTTCTGAAAATAGAAGCCTGTTTACTGTAGTAGATGCAAATTCTAAATCTCTATTCAATCAGAAGATTCAAACCTTGCATCGAACTTTTCAAGTGTCAATTGGCCTTCTCAATGGAATCTGTACATTGTTTGTTCTTCAAAAGTTCTATAACCTCACAAATAATATGGTCGTGCGTCTTCTTCTTCTTTTTTCTTTCTTTTTTTTTTCTCCCTCTGTTTCTCTTTCTAAGCTGTGCGGAAGTTCACATATCTAAATGGTCTTCTAAAGATTTGGCGAAGTGAAGCCATTGACGTTTAATAGCATACATTGATTGTGCTGGAAGTCTTCTGTTTGTTTTTCATCCCTTCTTCCTCTTAGCTTTTGTTTTATATTCATTTCCTAGATTTTGTTCCTGTATTCATGTGTTCACTTCTGATTTTAGTCTCTACCCTTAAAGAAGCATCTGTGCATTTCTTGAACATGCTAAGCTGGTTTTTGTTTTGTGCCATAGCATGTACTTTTTTAAGTCACTGGGGCTTTTAAGACGTTATAAGGATTTGGTCTCAGGAGGTTTTTCATATCTTTCTCCAACTCTGAATATGAATAGGTGGGATCAAGGTACCTTGATCATCTAATCGCTGAGAAAAAGTACAGTGAAGCTGCAGCTTTGTGTCCCAAATTGCTACGAGGGTCTGCTTCAGCATGGGAAAGGTACTATTGTTTTTGGGCATTGCATTTCCTGCACCTTTTTTTTTCTCAAAATACTGAGCTGATGTATCTGTGTTCGTAGGTGGATTATCCGCTTTGCCCAGCTTCGTCAGCTTCCAGTTTTAGTTCCTTATATGCCAACAGGAAACCCTAAACTGAGTGATACTTTATATGAGGTATGCGGGGTGCCAAAATTCGATGCACTTGATTTGGTTTGTGACAAATTGAAGGTTTTAGCTTCCTTTTCTCCTATCATGCAGCTTGCACTTGTAGCTCTGGCCATGAATCCTGCTTACCACAAGGATTTCTTATCAGCTGTAAAGACTTGGCCCCGGTCAATTTATTCTGTTTTACCTGTTCTGTCAGAGATAGAACCTCAGCTTAGAGCTTCGTTGATGACTGAATCTCTGAAAGAGGTATTTTTTTTCTGTTTTTGTATGATCATATGTTGTTTACTTGTGATATGGCTGCTCTCTTAATATTACCTTCTCAATCCCAGGCACTGGCAGAGTTATATGTAAGATCTGGGCAAAATGAGAAAGCCTTTTCATTCTTTGCTGATGTAAGTTTCTAGAATTTTACTCACGTCGAAGCATAGACATACTTGAGGTAGAGCAGTGCTTTGTCCATTTTTTATGTTCAATGCTTGTGTGACATTTTACTTGGCTTTTTTCCAGCTTCTAAAGCCAGAGGTTTTTGACTTCATCGAAATACATAATTTGCATGATGCTATTCGTGAAAAGGTATGGTGATATTACTCTGGATCTTGAATATGAGTTGCAAAAGGGCAGTGCATAATTCGTCCAATCGTGATTCATTTGTCATAAAGAAGTCAAAGTGTATTGTTATGATTGCTCTGTGTATGTTTGGAAGACATTGGTCCTGTCTCTCCTCAACTTATTAGTGCTTGGATACTTGGCTTAGTAATTGGTAAAGTGACAAAAGTTTCTACTCCTACCATCCCGCTTAAATATGTAACTGCCTGTTTTGGGTTGTCTGACTAATTATCCAATTTTCTATCATAGTAAAGGTATCTTCTCAATTTTTCCTCTTCCCCAGGCTACCCCTTGAACATGATTCCGATTAGAAGTGGGATCTGGGAAGTCTATATCACGTGTGTTTATCAATTCTAAAAAGTTAGTGGGTTTCACTTGGCTTGGAACTTGGTAATAATACTTATCTTCTGCCATTGGTTCAATGCTTTCCTAGCCCCTGCTACTTTGAGTAAGGTTATTGATTTAGCTTATGGTCTAAGGTAGCAGGGGCGTTTAGGAGCTATTCTATTTCGCAGGTCTAATTTGGGCCAACTTATAATTAGCTTCATCATAGAGGATGCCTTTTGACTTATACTGTAGTTCTGGTTCCTAATATTATACAGTATTCGTTTCTAAATATTACATATTTCCTGCTATTACACATTGTGTATTGAAAGAGTCTGTGTATATATCACAGGTTGTCCAACTGATGATGCTTGACAGCAAACGCGCAACTTCGTTACTGATCCAGCAAAGGGATTTGATTACACCACCTGACGTAGTATCACAGCTTTTAAAGGCTGGGACTAAATGTGATTTCAGACAGTTCTTGTATCTGTATTTGCATTCGTTATTTGAGGCGAATCCACATGCTGGAAAGGATTTTCATGATATGCAGGTATAATGGAGATTCTGACACCTAGTTTCAGTTGATTTTGTATATATTATACTATTTATTTTCCTGTATTTGCTTTGGGTATAGTGGATCCTTGAGGTTAAAGGGGCCTCAACCTTAAATAAACGTTCCTGAGTGTACTGATTAAGGACTCCACTGCACAGTCGAGCTTCCTTGATGCAATAGATTTTATTCCTTGATTATGATTATGTCAGTTTGTGGACAATTAATGGCAGCTTCATGCTCTGTAGTATAACTTCTCATGTGCATTCTCATGAATAATCATCTGACCTGTGGTAGTAGCAATATCACTTTTTTCTTTCTTTTCCTTTTTTATTTTTTTATTTTTTGTTTTTTATTTTTTATTTTTTATTTTGTGATGCATCAGAAACTCTCTGTTGAATGGTAACTCTCATGAAGATCTTATCTTATTTTGGAAACTTTGAGACTTAAACACCAAGGGAAAAACCACCTTCTTTATATGACCAAGAAGTTTCTCCCTCCATGGACCCCTAAAATCCCAAATATACCTTTTCTTTCCAGTTTCCACTACTCTCATTCAATATTTTGAAGCTAACTTTAGTAGTGACTTGATTTATTTATCAGTAATAAAAGTCAAAAGGATTTAAGTTTCTAGGCAAGAATTGTTTTTTCCCCACTTTTGGTGTTACGATGTTACCGAAGTTTTTGAGAAATAGTGTTTACTCTTCTCCATTATCTGTGTTCCACACCCCATTTCCGTTTCAATGCAATATATCAAGAATTCTAAAGGATAACATAAGGTTTTGGATGCTAATTGCTTCCCTTGAGGCTCAGGCTCAGGCACCTTCTGCTCATTTGCATTTGCAGTTGTGCTAGTAAGTTTTTCAGAACATCTCAACTAGAATTTTGCCTTGTGTCTAAAATTAGGTCTCCATATCCTTAATATCCTCTTTGTAGTAAGAAATTAACCTCATTACTTTCACAATATTCTTCATAGAGTCCCTTTATTGAAATTTGAAGAGAGACATCCGTTATCAGATGATGGGACTCATGGGAGTATGTAATGCCACAATTTTAACATCCTGTACTTAAAAGCTATTTGCTTTTATACCAGGTTGCACAGTATTTTTTTTTTTTTTTTAATGCCTTTTGTTTTGTATGATTCTTCCCTGCCCTCGGTAGGATATTCACTGGGTCGTTGTTGTTGTTGTTTTGTATGATTCTTCTCCTGTAACAATGAGGACATGCTTCAGAAGTTTAATCTAAAATTGACGATCATGTGTATTAATCGTCCTCCCATTCCACCTCTTTGATAGCACTTTGTGTTAAGTCACTAAATTGTTCCAAATAATAGTTGTCCATGTGCCTTAATGTATATACCTTTAGCTTTAGCTCCTATTTCTGTAATCTTGTTTGAATATGTAACTTGGTCACATACCAGTTCTTCACAGTTTCAACTTTGTCCACAGGTCGAGCTATATGCAGATTATGATCCGAAAATGCTACTTCCGTTCCTTCGTAGCAGTCAGCATTATACACTAGAAAAGGTTTGCAGATTCATTGAAGTGTTGCTTCAAATATAGTTAATTCTCAGAGTGAGTTGGAAAGAGTAATTTTCTCATTTAATGTCAGGCACAAGACATTTGCGTGAGAAAAGGTTTCCTGAAGGAGAAAGCATTCATTCTTGGAAGAATGGGAAATTCGAAACAAGCCCTTGCTGTTATCATTAATGAATTGGGTGATATGGAAGAGGTAACGTTCTTCCGTGAATTGTTGCAATAGTCCTGGCCATCTCATCCTCTATTGACAAAGTTGCATAGCATTCTATTACCTAGTTCCTAGTCGTGAGGTTATATAATTATATGATTAAACTGCCGCTGCGTCTGCAATAGCAGTAAGATCCTTGGTTGCAAATGCATATGAGTGCTTGCTAAATCACAATAAATATGGATCACAGAACAGTTCATTTGAGCTAATTAATCTAGTACGTACAACACAGATCTGAAATAACTGCCCAAAAGTGATTCTTTCAGCTCTTTTAAATATGGATTTTAAGTGATTTATTGTTTATTGACAGTGTAAAACTTAGATTTGCTGTTTGATGTTGATGGATGATTGATCGCTAACCTCTCCATTAGTGAATTCACAATCGTTATTGTGTTTGTACTTACAAATGGTTGCTTTATGCAGGCTTTAGATTTTGCTAATATGCAGAATGATGATGAAATTTGGGAAGAACTGATCAAACAATCTACCCAGAATCCTGAAATGGTATTGATAGTGTTATATCAGATGCGATTCCTTGATGATATATATGCAGCTAATAGGCTTCTTTTGTTTGTCTTACATTCATGCTTTTACTGTTGGCAGGTTGGTATGTTGTTGGAGCATACAGTTGGCAACCTTGATCCTCTTCACATTGTCAATGTGGTGCCTGATGGCCTGGAAATACCTCGGTCAGTACTATCATCACCTTGCAGTACTTGTGCATAAATATATATTCTTTTATTCAAGAACTGAAAATCTTTGCTGGTATTATCCTCAACTGGAACTTCAACCATTTTAAGATCCACTTCAATATCGTTCTGGAATGTGTACACTAAATAAATTAGATGGCTGTGAGTTACCTTTACTTGTGCCACTTGGGTAAAGAAGAAATCTATATACCGACATCTTTTGACCTATCAATCATTGGAAGTCATTGATACCTAACTATTTCTCTGCGGCCTACCTAGATATTCTGGCTTCTCAAGTTACTTGTGTCTGTGCCCGGTTCAATTGTCGATCATTCAGCATGATTGGAAAGTAATGTTGGTTTTTCTTTTCCTTTGCCTCTGTTTGCAGACTCCTCCTCTTCTGTTTAGTTACAATCTTTTCACTCTTTATTAATGAATTCTCTCTCTCTCATCTAGAAAAAAAACCCTTTCATATTCTGTGTTAAATCCTTCATGACCTAATAAACCTATGATTAGAGCTTGTCTCATCCTCCTTGATAACATTCTTCAAATATGAAGCTGATCTATCAGTTTTGGGCATGATTGGCTTAATCTTCTCATACTCATCCTTGAACTAGGATTGAGTTGGAGTCCACAGAACTTGGAACTAATGACTTGGTACTAGGTTACCATATTCTAATTCTTATGCAGGAAAAGAAAGAGGGTGGATTAAGGAGAGATAGGGAGAGACAGAAGCAAAGGCATAGAGAGAGATTTCCTTGACTGACAGATTGTTGCAAATGAACCGATTGGATGTTGGAGGGGAAGATATTAGGATTTCTTTTTTCCTTAAATGCCCTCATAGCCACAATTAAAAATAAGTAACATTAGTTTTAGTTTAAAGAACATTCAAGTATAAGTGGTTTTACCCTTGTGGTTGCAGAGGCTGTTTCCTGAGACTCTAAATTGCAAGTGCATTTTTGCTGCCTGCTACTAATAGCAAATAAAGAGCCCAATAGCTTATTGAGCCATTTGTATTGGTCCAATGTATCATCTAACCAATTACTTTTAACTAAAAGGAGCTGTGTTCCGAAATTCAGAATGTTGCTATGAATGATATTTTTCCTCCCTTGCAATCAGGTTAAACCAGAAATCAGGCAATGAAAATTAAAACAACTAAATTAAATCGTAGTCTTTTTAACCATAATTTTTTTATTTTTTATTTTTGCTATTTATGACCTGTATGTATATACCTATCTGAAATATTAGAACCATTAAATGTCTCTGATTTCATACAAACTGAGGTCATTTTTGAAACCACTACTTCCGCTTTGATGATTTCACTTGAGGTTTCTGCTCATGTTGAAAATCTGTTGTGCATCACCATAATAGAAGTCAAGTCACCATCATTATAATTACGAACTTACCAGCAGCTTCCTGCTATATTGTTTGCTTCAGTTGCTAAACTGTGGTTACTCTTTGCAGCCTGAGGGATCGGCTAGTCAAGATCATTACTGACTATAGAACTGAAACTTCTCTCAGACATGGTTGTAATGATATTCTAAAGGTGTATATGTGCTTCACTAGCTTTGTTGTTTGAACCTAATCTGGTATGCAGCGAACTAATGGTGGCTGGTGAAATCACAGGCTGATATTGTCAATCTGTTGGTTAAATACTACAAAGAAGCGCGACATGCTCTTTATTTCAGCAATGAAGAAGACGAAGCACGAGCTAAAAGGGATGATAATAGGATTGCGGAGCACGTTATTACAAGAGCACCGAGTTTGAGAAACATGGACCTGAAGTCAAAGACTAGGGCAGGTAGCCGGTGTTGCATGTGTTTTGATCCAATCACCGTTCAAAATGTCTCAGTTGTCATTTTCTTTTGCTGTCATGCTTATCACATGACTTGTTACATGGATTCCGCTAATACGTTTACCGATGAGAATGGGACTCGAGATTCAGTTTCAGAGTATGACGAATATGATGATGATGAGGAGAATGATGAAAGTCAATCAGATGCTTCTCGGATGCGTTGTATCTTATGTACTAATGCAGCCAGATGAGGCTGTATGTTGTATGTTTGTCTCCTTTTTGTTCCCTTTTGAATGAGTTTGTAGCATTGGTGCTCTGCCAATGTGATTGAGTGAGAAAGAGCGAGAGAAAGAAAGAGAGAGAGAGAGCGCACACGTTTTGATTGTTGTGCTCGTGCAGCTGTCTCTGGAGCAAGATTTTGGGTCATTGTAATCCCTGAGTGTATATTTGTTCGATAGCATCATTCAATTGTAATGTTATTGTAAATTACATCATCCTTGATTTTTACACAAGGATGTGTCAATGAGGAAATAAGAGTAAAGATATTGCTCAAGAAAATGTGTATGATTTCTTTTATAGAAAGAATAAGACAAATTGGAAGGAGTTGAGAGAGCAGTTCATGATTCTTATTCCAATCGTTCAGTACACCTTGCTTGTGCTAATCAATGCAGCTTTGATAACGAACATATGTAGTATTAGGTTATGTTCATTATCCTATTAATGCTAGATGAATCGACAATTACTTGACTCGAGTCTAACCATTAATTAGGTCAGTTGTAAATCTTTACTTAAGCACATTGTTTGGAAAAAAGAGAGCATTTCAACTATTATTTTTATTAAAGGGAAAAAAAACAAGGTTTGAGCGAAGTTAGGATTTGCTCCATGTGTTGTGCCAACATGCTTGGAGTTTCGAGAAGCACGACCTACAACATGGTCTGTGGACTTCATGTCATACCGTCTCTTTTCCATCTCTTTCCCAAGATGGTCCACGTAACCCACGGCTCGTCAAGTCGTGCCTCATACCGGAACATGTCCATGTTATACTGGTGCCAAATTCATACCGGCCAGTGTAGCCCTACGCCAATCTATGCGGTGAAAAGGCGTGTAGAGTTAACTTTTGACTTATCATAACTGGCACTGGATTCATGGATTGTATGAACAAAACAAAATACTCAGAAACACTACTTCACACTCCACAGTTGACGCTACCTTCCATAGTCCATACGAATAAAGAGCATAGTGAGTGGTCTCTCTTAACTCTCTTAACATTTCCAAGAAATGGACGCCTTGGGAGGTGGTAACCCCGGTGGTTTATGGTGGAGCCGCCACCCATTCAACCACCACCGCCGCCGGAAAAGAAGAGACAGAAACAGCAAGCACAACGCCTCATCTGAGTCTGCTCAGGCAGCAAATGGAGCGGGTTACCAGTTCCCGCTGAAGCAAGCAGTGACTGCCGGATCTCTCGCATTGACTGGTGACACCATTGCTCAGCTCAGACACCGTTGGAAAGTTCTCAAAAGTGAAGAAAATGCCGGCTCTGATGATGCTAATAATAAGGTTTTCTTAAATTCTCTCTCATTGGTGGAATTTTGAATTTGGGAATTGGGGTTGTGTTTTTTGAAGTGGGGTTTTGGGAATGTGAAGTGGGGTTTTCTGGGTTTGGAGGTTTTAGTGGCTTAATTGCTAAAGGGTTGTTCTTTCCTTTTTTTTGAAAGGGGGTATGAGAATTGAAAGTGGGGTTTTGGTTTTGAAGCTTTTGGTGACTGAATTGCTAGTGATTTCTTCTTTTCTTGTTGGGTTTCTCAATTCTCACTGACCCTTTTCCGATTTCTGTTGCTTGTTGCTTGTAACTGTTGGGCTTCTCAGTGACTTTTTTCTCTGTTCAATTTGCCTCTCTACATTAGGAGTCTCTCCACTGTGCTTTTGTGTTTACATTGTGTTCCTCTGCTATGTCCATTTTCTTAATTTGGATGTATAAACATTTTCATTTTCTTATTCATTTCTATATTAGCAGGAGGTTTAATTGTAGTTCTGCTGTTGTTTAGTTTGGACATCACATATGTTGGTTTTTTTTGAGTGCTTGTACTTGTTGGTTCGTGCAAAAGATAACATTTGCATGGTGTTTGAAGTCTACTGCCTTCCTCAGAGCTATTATTGTTTTGGAGGAGCGATGAGATGTTGATAATTCCATTCTTTTTCATGGCTTTTCTATGTAGCGAACAGCTTTGAGTGAGTGAGTAGGTTTGTAGCCACAAGGTGAAGGTATCATGCTTGTGTTGACAATTAGAGGATTACTAGGACTTAGGCTCAGTTCATTCATCCTTACACAATTTGCATTCACTTAAGTTCAGTTCATTCAATGCAGATTATTTCAGTGCATTCACTTTAGTTCCGCAACTTACTTTTTAATTGATGTTAGATAAAGGCGTCTCTGTAGTAGAAGCTGAGAATGTCATCTAGCCTCCTCGTTTAGTGCTGATCTTAGACTAAGATCCAAAGACTTCTTTGGAAAATTTACCTGCACAATGTTTCTAAGAAAGTTTTTTGGAAATTACCCGTCAGCATGTGATCTACTGATCTCAACTCCCATAATAAATATTAAGCTAGCTGTGGATGTGGCACATGTCTCTCATCATGAAATAATAATGTTTTGATTGCATCATAGTGGAGTTTTAGGCAAATGCTTTCAACGTCCTCGACCTGTCAGAATGTATGCAAGAACAGGATTGAGTCAATCACCTAGGAATATTGACTCTTATTAGAGTCCTTGATCATCATGACAAGTACCACTGTTTGATTTTTCTTTTGCTTTTTGACCAACTGTTGAGTAGGTTACTATTATAGTAATACGTGAGGCTTACCTCCACCATGTTTTAGAAGAAATAGAGAGAATAAGGGAAGTAAATTCTGCATGCATAAAATTGCATAGCTAGCAATGACAGCCCATCATATTAAGAATATATTTTATAGTAAAATCTTTGAAATCTGGTAAACTTTATCTGATAGGGTGGTTTTGATGTTTAAAGAGAGAGATGGTCTAAGGATTTAGATGGGTGGCCATAGGTGTTTGACAACTGTGCTTGATCGCTTCTATAGATTGTTATATTGCACGGTGCATCTGGAAAAGCAAGCATGGTTCAAGAGGGATTTAGAGCTACCTTG
>BSSO01005242.1:0-13382 GCA_030267885.1 Mesembryanthemum crystallinum | reverse complement strand
CACCATAATATAAATAAATTATTTTCTAATTTTAAGAAAATAGACGGGTATTACATTCTACCCCACTTAAAAGAATTTTCGTCCTCGAAAATAATAAAACCATGTTCCAAAATATAGGAAATTATGTGGGAGTTTACACTCTACCCCACTTAAAAAGATTTTCGCCCCCGAAAATCACAGGGAACAAAACAAGACATTTGCACAACAACACATCAAGGTTCCGATCCTGGAACTGTGGGTCAAGAGCCCACCAAAGCAAATCATGCCACACATATGCAAATCACAAACCATAGCAAAAGCTTGGCTTCAAGCAACCAAACAAAGCAACAAACTCTCGACGGCTTTTCTAGCTTAACAACTTTGATTAATCCTATTCTTGATTAATTCAATTATCCTAATTCACCGACAACGCTAGGATATGAAGATCCTTGCGTTAAACCCAAGCCAACCTGGACTCTGATACCAACCTGTATAAGAGTCACTAACACAACTTGTCCCTAAAGGAACGAACTGCTCTGATACCAATCTGTATCAGAGTGACAAACAAAACTTAGGCCCAAAGAAAGGAACTGTTCTGATACCATTTGTAACACCCCAGCCTCCTACACAGGCTGCTGGTGCTATTGATATCCGCTTTCTTGGTTGAGGACTGACCCCACAGACCACCACAAGTCTTTTCAGCATGCTTTTTCCTCACTCGCATGCCCCTGAGAAACTTCCCAGGAGGTCACCCATCCTTAGACTACTGCCAGTCAAGCACGCTTAACTGTTGAGTTTCTAAGGAATGAGCTCCCTGAAAAGAAGATGCACCTTGGTGGTATGAGTAGTACCCATCAATCCATTTAAGCTTCTTGGGGTATTACACTTCTAGGCAAGACTTGTCTAAGATTCCAGTTGTGAATGAGTTTCCTAACATCTTCTCAAATGAGAAAGAGCATAAGCCTCCAGACATAAAGATTGCTTTTAAGATCGATTTAGTGCCAAGCACGACACCCATATCAAAAGCACCATGTAGAATGGTGCCAACAGAGATGAAGAAGCTTAAAACTCAATTGGAGAAGTTCTTAGAGAACAGATATATTCATCCTAGCGTATTACCGTGGGGAGTATCAGTGTTGTTTGTGTGCAAAAGGATGGTAGTTTACGCTTATGCAAATCTGAAATATGGGCTGATTGGGTCGGGTTTGAATTTAGTAATTTTTGGTTCAGTCGGGTCAGTTTTTGGGTTAGGTCAATCTTCGGGTCAAAAGATGTTTCTATTTTTAGAGTTTCGGGTTCGGATGGATCAACAATAGGTTAGGTTCGAGTCAATTTTTTCCATGTCTACAGATGCGTGCCGAGCACAACAAAAATAAAACTTTACTCTATTCACTAACATATTATGTAGCAATGGCAAGCATGGTCATCCCAAGGAGAGTATTGAATTAACTAAAGTGAATGTGTTGATTAGTAACTNAAACAAAACAAAACAGGATCACAAAATAAACAATTAGGTTAAAAAGACTAGTTTTTCGTCCAATCTACACCCTAACATGAACATGCATAATCAATTGTAACATTGTTTTTAACCCTCTCTTGAAATTATCAACTGTAGACAGCAACAAGCTCTGCTAGCCCCAATTTTCCCTTACATAATATCTAATTAAAACAAGCTCTTTAATTAGATATAACTGTTAGAAAACCTAGAACAAGCTCTTTAGATTTAATGCAACAGCGGCATGAAGAATTAGAAAAATAGGTTAATCTAAGCAACAATGACACAAGCTCGGATTATCAAACTTAGGTTGTTTTATCCATAATGATGCACGACCACTAGTTTGCTACTAACAAATCAAGAACAACAACAATTACGGATTGAAGTCTTAATTCCAGTAATAGATATAAGTTTAATCAAAGTAATAGGACCCTTACGAAATCAAACAATCAAATACCATAAGCAATAAATTCAGAATAACACAAACAATTTCGTAGGAGAGTTAAGAATCAACCTTACTGTAATTAATTATTGCATAGACATGGTTTTGGGTTCGAAATCCCCTTGAACTGGATCGAACAAAATCAGCCGCTCATCTTTGAAGGAAATCACATATGATGTAAAGTTGGCTTACAAACTGACTTTCCTCCCTCTCCTTATTACGCTATATAAGCTAGTAATTCTACCCTAAGCAAACTCTTAAAATATAAGGAAATAAAATAATTTACTAATATCTTTTCTTAAATGAAATAGGAAAGAGAATAAAATAAATAACTAATGTATCCAAAAGATAGTATCTCCAATAGGTCTCAGCTTGCCCACCAAAACTTCGCACACTTCACGTATAACGTCATAAATTGCTAGCAGTAGCTCGGTCAAACCTGAGGAACATTGAAAGGAGCTATTCATTTGTTCCAGACTTAAGACAGCTCATTGCATCTATCTTCCAGCTCATTTTCGGACATGTTTCTTGCTGAATCTCTGAAAACCTAAAACGACAAAGTTGTACTGCTCTCTTCACTCTTTCCATAGCCTTTTGAATCACCTTGATCGGAGATCATACGAGGAAGATACAGCCAAAATACAAACAGCTATCCAATCCGTTCAAAAATCCCAATTTAGCTTTGTTTCTTCTTTACTTCTCCAATTGATACCTAAATCAAAATATTAAATAAATAAAGTCAATTAGGCTCAAAATAGTCGTTGAAAGCTAATGATTATGAGGGGAAAATATAACAAATTATACTCTCATCATCTGCGATTATGCATTGACTATAAAGACTTGAACAAAGTTACGATAAGGAATAGGTATGCATTGGCTATGATCAAGGACTTGTTTGATCAATTGAAGGGAGTTGGAGTATTTTCAAAGATTGATTTGAGGTTTGGATTTCACCAATTGAAGATCGAATAGGAAGATTGTAACAACCCCAAAGTTTCTAAAAAATAACTAAAGCTAAAACCATAACTTGGGCCGAAAATTCAGTAGAGCTTCGTTTGAAAAATCAATAAACGAACTGAGAATTCTTAAATAAAATCAACCTATGACAATTATATATCACAATCAAAACAAGCTCGATCAAGTCATGGTGTTAAAATTATATTAATTTGGAGGAAGCGATTATCAATCTGTAGCCAGGGCATTACCGCCTTTGTACAGATATACAAGGCTTCGAGCTAAATTTTTACAGTCTTGAATTGACTGGGGAACTGAAGAGCTTGCACCATATCATCAAGAAACTACCAATTAACTGAAATGTATGCTTTTTTCAAATCAATTTTCATCAAACACCTAGGAGAAGTGGCTTTCCTAGTATATTGAGAGACTAAATCTTGACAAATCATGATGTTTTAGAGTATGGATCTATATTTGGTAGGATAGATTTGAGTCTCATGCAAAGAAGCTTGGAGATACATTTATAAAGTGTAGAACAACATGCTATTTTGGCTAAACTCAGTCATAAATTTAGGATGAGAGACTTTGGGAATAATAGTGATGAGGGTGGTGTTAATTTGCTTTAAAAACTTACCATGTTCATAGGTTGGAAGAAATTCGCAATGGCATTTATGAAGTCTGCACCCAGGACTTCACATGTGTCCTTAAAGAATTGAGAGCCAAAGCCATCTGGACATCGTGATTTGTCACCTGGGATTGACCATAGAGCATTATTCTTGATTTCTTCAGCTGTAAAAGGAGAGCAAAGGTTGTCCGTTTGCTGACTGGTGATAAGGCTCCCCATCTTAACTATGTTGAAGTCTACTTTTCTTTCTCTCAGTCTGTGCACCCACTAAGATTGGTGAAGAAATCAACGAAGTTGTTGCTGACACCTTCATGTGAGCTGTGTAGAATACCCTTTCTATCTTAAATTGTATCAACCCTATTCTGCTGTCTTCTAAGCCTTAAGCATTGACAGAAGAAAGCAGTATTAGCATCTCCCTCCGTTAACCAATGCACTTTACTTTTTTGTCTAAGCAAACCGAGTTTTGCATCATTAAGTTTCCTATATCTACCAGTAGCCTCATGTTTTGCATCAGCAAGAGTCATGTTGGTAGGATCATTTCTCAATTGAACTTGACATTCAAGAAGAGTGTTGTGGGTCTTCATAGCATCCTTCTCCACATTTGTCATCTCTTTTTTATTCATATTATTCTTGAGTACTTGTTTCAGCTTCTTCATTTTAGTAAAAAGTAGAAACATAGGAAGCCCGTTGTGAGGTTCATTCCAAACTGCTCTCACTCTATCCAGGAATTATGGCCACTTACCCCAAATATTGAAATATTGGAATGGCCTTTTGCCAAATTTGTACTCTGATGAAAGTGAGATAACAGCAGGCAAATGATCATATCAGCTTCAGGATAAAAATAGGCACGTGTGTTGTTAAGAATTATGATCCAATCATTATAAACCACCACTCTATCTTTTCTGCTAAAGACCCTATCTACTCCTGGTTGTTTGTTTGTCTAGGTAAAGAAAGAGCCTCTAGAATTAATATCATGAAGATTGCAAGAAGTGCAGGCAGTTTTCGTAGGGGTTAACTTCACCAAGAGTAACAGGGGATCCTATTATTTCATCCAGATGCAAAACATTGTTGAAATCACTAGCTACCAACCAAGGACCATCTATAGACTAAGCTATGTGACAGAGCCCATCCTATAGAGATACTCTATCTTTGCTATCATTCAACCTATATACAAAGGTGTAATAGAAGCTTATCTTCAAACCAATATGTATAACCAAATAATGAACATATTGAACACGCATCATTCGAATAACCACATGAAAATTATTAGGGGACCATAAGATCCACATCCTACCATTAGGGTGAAAAGAACTATTAGAAGCAATTCACCAATCATTACTGAAAGCTACGGAAGCAGCTTTCTAGTTAATTGTTTTAACGTTAATTTTATTGAAATTATAATGACATAATAATATGTGTCTATATATATACATCACAAATTTACCTAGTTGCATACTTGTCAATTGATGGTTAGTGTTGATCGCAAAAACTTGTATAGGGTGGTGTCACTAACTATAATAGATATAGGTGGTGATACTTTTCAAATGAATAATTATTATTTTTAGAAAAATTTCACTTGGTACCCCTGAACTTTGGAGAAATGCATAATGTGTCCACAAGTTTGGAGAAATAGATGTGGTACCCCTATAATTTGCTTTATGTCATAAAAGTAACCCTCCGTTAAGTTTGTTTTTTTTTTTAAAACAAAATTCTAATTTTTCCCTTACATGTTATTGAAAGTTACAAACAACTAGGCTTGGTAAAATTTGACCCGACCCGAAAATCAACACGAAAAAGAGGTCATGAACACAATCTTACGACCTAAAATCCAAAAATGACTGAACCCGAATAACCCGAATGTTTTTAGGTCAAGACCCGATGTAACTCATTTGGTCAAGCCACTCGCTTTATTGTTTATTTTTTATTTTTATGTTTTGTATATCTTTATTTTTCTTAAACTCCAAGCCTTCATATCATGTGACTATGGTCACTTTTTATACTTTGATATTTGCTTACCTCATTGTCTACACAATATTTAGGTCATTGTGAACATATATGTTCTTTAGTTCTTGGTACGGTTGCCGTTATCTATGTACAAGACTTGAATGGTTTGATCAAGATTATAGCTGATCAAAAGTGGGGCCTGAGAGGGAAATGACATGGCTTGACATGNAGCCATGGATGAGGCCATCAAGCGGGTTTGGGTAGGGCTATTGCCAGGGCCTTTATAGATTTACCAAAATGTCTTGTCCATATCCGTTATTTTCAGCCCGAGCAGATGAGCCTCATGGCCTTCATGGGCCAACCGCTTCTTGTTCAGCTCTAATCGAGATAGTATATATTATTTTTATATTAGTAGAATTATCATTAGTAAGTATAAGCCAATAAAAATATAGGTCCATTATTTATTTATTTTTTTGGGTATAAACAATAGAGAACTCGAGTTAAAATGGAGACAAAAAAACACACTCAACCCGTTGGGTCAACCCATAACCGAACCCGACACGAAAGTGACTGACCTGCTTTTGATTCGACCCGCTAATGACTCGACCTTCTAATGATCCGACCTGCTAATGACCCGAATTTGAAGTTACCTGACCTGACCGACCCATTTAGGATTGAGAATTTTTCTGCTAGCAATATGTTTATGGTACCCCTAAACTTTTCAACCGTTTTACATGGTACCCCCAAAACTTCAAAACCATTTTACATGGTACCCCTGAAGTATTAAAAATGCAAGAAAAAAGATAAGAAACAAGATAATGTTAAATATTTCATTGAATTTTGTGTTCAAATTGAGACTTAACAATCACGGTTAAGCATATACATGCCCAAAAAATATCATGTACATCACCATATATGCCCCAAAAGATCTACATCCAAATATACCCCAAAAGATTTACTTCCAAAATAAAACATGCAATCCAAAGTATTTCAAAAGAATTCTACACATGATCAACTACTCAGGTTCATTTTTTTGCTGCGTGTTGGACTTTTGAAGCTAGAGCCGTGAAGTTGCAATATTGAGGGCTGACCTTCTGCCTATCACTAACCATTGGACTTATGAAACAAAAAAAAAAAAATGAACCGAATTAGTTAATAACATGTAGGATTCTTTTAAAGCACTTTGTTTGGATATTTTTTTTGGATGTAAATCTTTTGTGGTATATTTGGATGTAAATATTTTGGGGTACATATGTGGATGTACATGACATTTTTTCGGGCAATGTAAATGCTTAGCTATGAACTTGATTATGATCATGTGTAGGATTCTTTTGATACTTTGGATTGGATATTTTTTGTTTTCGGTGTAAATCTTTTGCAGTATATTTGGATGTAAATATTTTGGGTCTATATGGCGATGTACATGACATTTTTTTGGGCATGTAAATGCTTAACTATGAACTTGATAAGTTGATCATGTGTAGGATTCTTTTAAAATACTTTGGATTGGATATTTTATTTTGGATATAAATTCTTGTGGGGTATATTTGGATATAAATCTTTTGTGGTACATATAGGAATGTACGTGACATTTTTTTGGGGAAAATTTGATGCCAATAATCCAACCATTGGGCGGTGCAACAAAAATAATCCCACATTAAGAAATTGACAAGAATAATCCCACATTTACGCTTGTCCCACAATAATGGGCTAAGTAACATATTCGTTAACTCATAGTTACAAAAATGATGACGTGGTAGGGGTTTGCTATTAATGTCATTGAACTGTTTACTTCTTAACCCATGCCACGTCATCATTTTTGTAACTTAAAGTTAACGGAAATGTCACTTGACCCATTATTGTCTGACAGAGGTAAATGTGGGATTGTTCTTGTCAATTTATGAATGTGGGATTATTTTTGTTGTACCACCCAAAGGTTGGATTATTGGCATCAAATTTTCCTTTTTTTTGGGCATGTAAATGCTTAATCGTGATGGTGAAGTCTCAATTTAATCAAAATGCAATGAAGTATTCAAAATTATCTTATTTTTTTAAAAAAACTTTTTCATGCTTCAGGTGTGCCATGTAAAAATGGTTGTAAAGTTCAGGGGTACCATGTAAAACGATTAAAAAGTTTAGAGGTGCCGTAAACATATTGCTTGCAAAAAACTTCTCAACGCTAGTCGTTATGTGCAATGTTCAAATTACATTTAAGGGCAAAATTGGAATTTCTCCAAACTTATAAACACGGTGTACATTTCTTCAAAGTTCGGGGGTATCACGTGAAAATTTTCTTATTTTTGAGTTGTAATTGATAGTTTGGTCTTCTTAAAATCACTCCAGGTGACACTACCTTGCAAGACGACAAATTTTCCATCAAGTGTACGTACTAATTGTAAACAAAAATTGAGAGCAAAAGAAACACTATTCGTTCATTATTGCTATTAAATATAATATAAACTAAAATAAATCTATTACTATTGTTGCTAGCATGTTGTTTGCAACTATTTAATGAGTTTTTGTTCAATTCAATTTAGTTCAAAACTCAGTTCACTTATTACTATTCATTTAGTTAAGCACTAATCAGTTAAGTACTCAAGTTCATTTAGTTTAGTTCAGTTTCAATTTAGTCAAAATAAGTATAAAAGACTAGACTCTAATATGAATTAGTGATGGCATCTGAATTATATCTTTTCCCTTTTGTTAAAGGTAAGAGAAACTATTACGCAACATTTGGGTCAATTTGTTCTGCTCTTCTCATTGCCAGCAGAGGAGGTATATATACATAAAATTCATCCCATAACAAACTCCGACAAAATCTCCTAAATATCACAGTTATACTTCTACCTTCCTATATTATGATACATAATATACACAGAATAATTACAGATAATCACTGATGTGATATGATCTCGATATGATCTCGACACTCCCCCTCAAGTTGGCGCATTACGATTTTGAATGCCTAACTTGCGAAGGAAACAATGAACAAATTGCCGCATTTTCAAAGCCTTTGTAAAGATGTCAGCCAAGCGTTAGTGGGTACATAGGAAACAATCAAGATGTCGCATTCCCATATCAACATTATTAGTGTTGGAGGTAGAAGAATTATCTTTGTCGGTTGTCATGATGCGGAAGGAAAAAAATTCAAAATTGCTCTGATAACATGAAAGTTTATGTAAGGCTCATACTTTATTTCATTCACTGTGATAAGAATATATACAAGTAGAATTGATACTGTTACATAATTGTAGGATAAATCAAGCTAAATATCTACAAACTAGGCAAGTGTATATTCTATCTTAAGAAGGTATCCTAAATTGACTTAAATACAACCAATGATTGTCAATAGAATCTAATAATATGTTTGACTGCCGAACATAAAGGATCCATAACCAGCATGTTCGATCAGACTGTACTATACGGCTTATCATCAAGTCCCAAAAGGAACTGGTGCACTCGTTCTTTTTCTCGTCGCTTCTCTAATTGTGCCCCAATGTTATATTTACACCCTTCATAGTTACACGTAGGGATTTGTTCATAATTTGCTAATTCTTCCCATATAGCGTTTATGTTCCCATAATACGCAACAATGGACATACCACGCGGCTTACATTTAGACAAATAATCTTTGAGTTGCTGAATACGTGGTCCACTCACAACAGAAAATCTTTCTTAACATCTTGCCATAAGTCTTACGCATTCTCCATGTATGTCATGGTAGAATGTAAACCGGGTTTAACTATATTGAGAATCCATGAAACCAACATGGATTGCACTGTTCACCATTACTCTAGTTCAGGCGTCCCTTCTGCTGGTTGCTTAATTGTTCCTTCTACAAAACCCCATTTCCGGTGGGCTCGTAATGAAGTTCACATTGCACGAGCCCACTCCTCATAATCTTTACCACGCAATTACCCTTTTGAGATGATATTCGCTGGGTTATCATTTGAATTTAGATCATATGGGGAAAATGTCTTCTCAGGTTGTTCTTTCTTGAAGTCGTCTGCCATGGCTCAATTTCAATCAAGGTCAAAATTGGATTGGTTTTTTCCGATAGAAGGCGCAAATGGCTCTGATACCATATTACGCAAAATTTGGGTCAATTTGCTCTGCTGTTCTCATTGCCAGTAGAGGAGGTATATATACGTAAAATTCTTCACACCAGATTTGGTTTATTACAGCGGTGTTTTACCCTCTTCTACAGCAGTGTTGACTGCTGTAAAAGCTCCTAACATAAAAGATGGGATCTCTACACTGCTTTGAAAAATAAATCTTTTACAACAGTGCTAGACACTAACTGCTGTAGAAAATGAAGCTTCGATCAACAGTCACTACTGTATTAACCGTTGTAAGAGATTTTTCCCGCCTATTCCAAAATGATAATCACCGCTATAAAAATATATCTTCCGTTTAAAAAAAAAAGTTTGTATATAGAATTTGTTTCATCGGTTTTCCCACCATTTTTTAAGCGGTTATGCAAATAATTTATAATGCATAAATGAAAGTACACATATCTAATCCAAAACCAACGCTTTTCATTAACCACTTGTACGCCAATCCAATCACAAGTACAAAGCGTTCAACTAAAACTTTATAAAGTGGTCATTTACTCAATATTCACCATCATATATACATTGTAGCTAAAAAGAAAAAGAAAAAAAAGACTATCGAATGACCATCTATGTAAAAGGATTTGTTCATAAAATCGAACATAGCAAGCCAGATCACACCTAATTTTGTCAATATCCTCATGTGAATGGCTCTCATGCTCATCAAGAAACTGCAAAAACAAATTTTATAAATTGTGAGCTTGACATAGCATTGTAAAACTAACCTAAAACACTAATATTTACTTGAAACCATGCCACTTATAAAAGTATAATTGCTAACCTTTACTTAAAACCATGTAACTTTGTCGATGAGTTACAGATATCAACTTGAAAAGCTCTGAATATTGCAAAGATTGGATTTTTCCATCAAATGTGGATTGGATTGATGAATATCAATGTAAAGCACTGAACCTCTGTTATGGGTTGTGAATCTACAAATTCAATGGTTGCAAAGCTTTAATTGACTAAGCTACATCACACCTTTGTCATATCAACCACTGTCAATGTAAGTTGACAGAGACTAAGAAAGAATTAGGAGAAAATCATACATTGGCTTTGAAGAGAATCAAAGTCTGAACAACCTCCCAGTAACCATGCTGACATGCTTGCATCAAGGCAGTCTATTGATTCATTTAAAGTAATAAAATTTATTTATTTTTTCTTCCACAAAGAAGTATAGTGATCACATTGTATAAAAGTACAAGTTTCCATTTAACTGATGAAAGTTGACAAACCAATTGCATGAAAACTGGTACACAAACAGAAATAAAACAAACACAGTGAATTGTAGAAAACACACCAAGCTAAATGAGCCATAACTTACTAAGTTCCATCAACATTTTACGCTCTGCCTCAGCAAGTTGAGTGATTGATTACAAGGAAATACAACTAATTGAGAGCTATGACAAGAAGCCATTTATAATTCAGTTACCTGCCCGCGATAATTCCTTAAATTATTATGAACTCCTGTCTCGAACAGAAGCGTAGCAATCTGAAAACAGTCATCAAAATATTCAAGTGTTTGCAAATCTAAATGAAATTGTTGGGATTCTAATCACTTCACCTCATGGTGGCCTTGAGCTGCAGAGTAATGCAATGGGGAATTTCTAACATCAAAAGTCGAATACCTCACTAGACGAGGATTGTACTACGGTAACGCTTGGGCCTCCTGAAAGTTTCCATCCCTTGCAGTAGAAACTAAGCGTTCCCTGGAAGATGAGCAGCCTAAAGAATTGCCCACAATGCTTAAGAGCCTCATGTCTTAAGGGGGAGGATCATAGACCAAAGAATCACAAGTAACAACTAACAGGCTGAAGCAATAAGTAATAAACTTCATTGTCCAACTTTCTTATTCAATTCTGAAATCCCTCACTACTGCAAGACTACCATGTAATACACTTGCAAATCTAAAGTGAAAGTTGACTTTCATTTGTTATTGGAATGGATTTCTAAGCTCAGGTGTATGTACGTATTTATCTTGTTGGGTTTTCATAGGATTCCAGTTTCATTAGGATGCCTACATTGAATTTCAGGTGAAGGTTATAAATGAAATGCAATTAAATATGCACGTAATACTACTCCCGCCAGCAATTTAAGTGTCCCACTCTATTTGCATTGATCTAGACCAAGAGTCCTATCTATACAGAATTTGAGATAGTGAAATAGGTTGTATAAAACTCACTATCTCATGTCACAACTATGAAATAGTAGTAACTAATACTAACAATCTTTTATTCAAGATGAGGGATATTTATAGCTAAGGTTTCTATTTATATATAAAAAATTCCCGTTGTTTATATCTATCATTCTAAAAGTTGTGGTCAGATAAGTAACAGTAGCAATATGCTGCAAGTGTCCATTTAAGTAATAAAAGTTTAATTTCACCAAAGTAAAACAAACAAATGAGCAAGCAAATCCTAAAAGTTATTAAGAGATATTAAAGTGGAAGAAATCTAAATCGAAAGTGAAAGAAGAACGGTACCAAATATTTGTGATAACGATGAAGAGATAGGGCTCCAGTTCCACCCAGTGAGAACCCAAACCCTCGACTCGCTCAGCGCTACTGGAAGAAGTCTACAAAGTCACCTCACCGATAGGATTTCATCACCCTACTAGTAAACACATAGAATTACCTCATTTCGTAAACCTTAACCACCAAGACAAAAAAAATCAATTCTTGAAACAAGTTTTGTGAAACCAAATTAGCAAAAGAATGCAACAAAATTTTGAGGGCCAAGAAAACCCTTCAAATTAAAGGTCAAATTAAACCCTTCAACAATAGATTTCCAAAAATCTAAAACTTATTTCAACCAAAAAGAGAGGAAAGGACCAAACTAGCGTTTGGGTGGCGGACAAGCGATGGCCGGAAAATGTGGCTGCCTTTGGAATCAAATTTAAGGAAAAAAACAGTTCCATATGAAAGTAAACGAAGCAGGGGTAACGACAACTAGCGGCAGTAGGGTTAACGACGATTAGCGGTGGCATGTAGGGGAAAGAGAGAAAGCAAATGCAGAAGAAGAAGATGAAGGCGCGCCGTGAGAACATGAGAGGAGGTGAGAAACTGAATAGTTTTAATCCGAGGAGGGTTTTGCACCAAAAAAATTGGAAAATTTATTTGGAAATATCTGCGAATTGCAGAAAATAATTCCAACTTCACTTTTGTGTGTAATAATCTAGGGTGGTGCTATTAATAGTATAAATACAACTACTTAAAGGAGCAAAATGACAAAGTTGTCCTTATTTTAAAAATAAAATTTAATATTAAAAGTAAATACTTCTTTCCACCCCAACCCAAAACAGTTTTGCTTTTCTTTTCCTTTCCCCCACTCCCCACCCCCTTTCTCTCTCTCTCTTCATTCATCTCTCTCTATCCAAGCTCACAATTTCTCTCTCTAAAAACTCACAATTTCTCTCTCTACGGGTACACCTCAAACCTCCATATTCAAGTTTCAAGAGAATTATCTTCAATTTTGAGGTATGTTCACCTATTAACCTCTTTGAATTTAGTTTTTTAATTTTTTTTGTTGCATGTTAATCCCTCAACCCCAATTGACACCGCCCTAGAACGCCGAAAAGTGCCGGAAATTGGTTGAAAATCGCCCAGACGCCGGCGAACTGCGCGCCAGATCTGGGCGCCTACGCTGGATTTGGCGTAAGCCGAGCCAAAGGGCTACGCCCTTACTGGCGTAAGCCCGGACACCACTTACGCCGGTCTGGGCATAGGCCGTCTAGATCTTACGTCCAGACTAGCGTAAGGTAGTGGCAGCCCTTACGCCCATCTGGGCGTAGGCGACCCCAGACCTTACGCCCAGTCTGGCGTAAGGCTGGTGG
>BSSO01005241.1:0-13384 GCA_030267885.1 Mesembryanthemum crystallinum | reverse complement strand
TGCGAACTACTAAATTCATCACTCACAAAGTGAATATTCATCACTCGTAGCATAAATATTCATCACTCATAACATGCATATTCATCACTTTTTTAGGATTGTGTAAGTTCATCACTCGTAAAATGTATATTCATCACTTTTCGAAATTCATCACCCATAACATGCACGTTCATCAATTATATATATATATATATATTAGACGTAATTCAAATTTTTGCGACAATAGGATTGACCCATTTGACCTACAATTTTTCGGTCAATCAGGTCCAGGTCAAATTGGGTCTTGGGTCAGAAAATTTTGTCAAAAACATAAAGTTTGAGTCTTAATTTTGGGTCGGGTCACTTTCTAATAATAATAATAATAATAATAATAATAATAATAATAATAATAATAATAATAATAATAGTAACAATAATAATAATAGTAACAATAAAAATAATAGTAAAAGTAACAATAATAGTAATAATAACAATAATAACAACAACAACAACAACAACAACAACAATAATAATAATAGTAATAGTAATAATAATAATAATAATAATAATAATAATAATAATAATAATAATAATAATAATAATAATAATAATAATTCAGTTCAGTTCAGTTCAATTCCGATCAGTTCAGTTCAGTTCCATTCAGTTCAATTTAGTTCCAATCAGTTCAGTTCAGTTTTTTTCAGGTGACGAGAACATAGCCTTAGTCTCGAAGAGCATTATTAATTAATAACTACCAATTTGATCTCAAATTCATGTACAATCCTAAAATTTTGTCAACTACTAATATACTAGCTAACATAAAGTACCTTGTGCATACAAATTATTACTCAGATGTGGAAATTTTTATTTCAAATAAATATCCTTTTACATACAATGCAACAAAATTGAATCGTATTCGTATTATCTTAAGCTTTAATAAAATGTAATCACTTTTATTGTACTAGCCAATTCTTGGATTAATAGATTGGGTAATTAGTACTAATGTGTTGTTCATTTTGTCGGTATTCGGTTTATTTCATTCTGCAACTTACTTTCTCAATTATCTCTCGCATATTACTATTTATTTAAAATTTGTTTAGATTAATCAACTTTAACTCAGCTCTTTTCGGTTGAAATGTAATAGCCTAACAATAACTTGGTAGTATAGACATGCATACGTAATAAGAAAATCTAACTATTGATAGAATCTCCAACAGTTTAGATGTATGATTAATTTGAATTGGTTCCTTCAAGTGATACCGATGCATGCCCGTGTGTCGTTTTTATGCCAAATTAAAACAAAGGAATGGCGGCAGAAGTATTATATCCTTCTTGATCTTCTCCATATTCTCACGAGTGAAGTAGACGAGGGGGTGTTGCGAATGCAATCCATCATAAGATTGGTTGACAATTCTTCAAAGAGGAAGCTACATATGCCATTTCTCTCTTCATCTTTCACCTTTTTTTGGGTTCTTCCAGCATTTGGTCTGCCACCACTAATAACATGTACACCTTCAACATTATCTTTATTTCTTATATACTCCATCCGTCCCTCACTTACCTTGACAAACCACTATTTCTTATATATTCCCTCCGTCCCTCACTTTCATTTGGACGGAATAAGGAGTGTAAGTTTGACCTATTTTGCCCTTGGTTGAGATACATTAAAGTAATGGATAGTGGGGTAAATAATAAGAGAGAGAGAGAGTGATTGAAGAGAGGAAGTTGAATTTTTTTATTGTATTTAAGAGATAGTAAAGGGATAAATAAGGGAGGATATGAGAAAAATATTGATTTATAAAAGTAAGTAGGGGACTTATTTTTGGATGATTTGTAAAAGTAAGTAGGGGACGGATGGAGTATTATACTATATTGTTTTTATGGAAGCACCTGGAAACATTATATCAACACATTGGAGAGTCCTGAAAAATCAACTTTCTTAAGTACATGTATTTCAAGTTTCAAGTCTTAACTAAAAAGACTGCTTGACGAATTTATTATGTTTTATTGAGAATGGTTAACCAATAGAACATGATTAATTATTGCAATTAGATTTCTATACATTTCTTAATCATACTCCTAAGTGTCCTAACTTCATTCCTTGATGTCAATACTTGTAGTCCTACAATTCTTCTTGTTTTGGTTTTGATAGCTACAGGTATCATTGAGTCACTGTCTTTTCCCAAAAGTTGTCTGAATATATACTTTGATAAATATGCGTTAATTACTTATTATATGTTTTTAATACTTGCACAAGATTATTCTTTTTTTTTTTGAGCGATTGCACAAGATTATTCTTAAGCTTTTAAAACATTCTATATATGAGCTTGGGGTTGATAGCACAGTGACGCACCTTGCACTCGTTTTTATAGAAGACAAAAATGCTGCTAAGTTTTTAAAATAGAGGCAACAAAATGTACATAAAATATTCACTTGGGCATGAAAATGAAATCCATAGGCAAGTAACATTGTATATCCACATTTCAGATTTTGATAGTAAAATAGTGATTAAATGAGTTTATTCTTTGCATGTTCGAATAAACAAGTGGATGCGTTCTCTCCACTTGAAAAAAACTAAACCGAACTTAAACTGAACTGAACTGATTTAAGCTCCAATTGAAAAAAACAGAACTAACTTATTCAAACTGAACTAATTTAAGCTAATCTGAATCAACTAAACTGAACTGAACTTGACTTTTCTGATCTGACCGTTAGTCCTTTATAACTCATCAAAACACATAATATTGGACTCATTTGAAAGTATTCCTCGAAATAATACTACGTTCCTACATGAACTGAACTGAAACTGAAGTGCACTAAACTAAATTGAACCAATATGATATTAAGAAAAAATAAGGTGAAGAGAACATAGCCTTAGAGCGGGTCGACTATGTATTGAAAAATCTAAAACTTAAACCCTAATCCGTCTATTTTATACATGCGTCGTGTCTTGTTATCGTGTGGGTCAACTTTTGCCAACTTTACTTTTATACCTTCCAAGGGAAAATAATACTACTAAATTTTTTTTATAGAGGGTGACGTGGCCCGTATTGATGACAAGAAGGAGATAAGGTTTTGAGTGAAAACAGAACAGAATTTGGACTTAAAGCTCTTCTCACAGCTTAAGGATTCAGTTCATTTGGTCATTTGAGACTCAAAAGTCACCGGTCATATTCAGCCAAGAATTGAAGCTTTAATCAAGCCAAGATTGCATCTTGTAATGGCGACAGCAACTCACTTTTGCTTCCTTCTCTTACCACAGTAGCAAAGATGCACTTCATTGAGGAGAAATTTTTAAAGTTGGGATAATTTCACTGAGGTATACCGAGGTTTAGCGAAAATACACTAAGGTATATCGAGGTTTCACAAAATATATTGAGGTATACTGTTTTGGAAATTTGAATGAAACTCATGATTTTAGTGATCGAATTGACTACAGTATACATTGGGTTGAAAGAGGTAATGGTTGTGAGAAGCCATTAGATTTGAAATTGTTTTTTTTTTCAGCTTTATTCTCATGAATGAGGGACATGTGAAGGGGTGCAAATGCATTAATCGGGGTTATTAGGAACATTTAAAGGGTTCGTTTGCATGTGTTTGATGGATTAATATTGCTTTTGATGGTTCCCAAAGTATGATTTAATAATTCCGATCAAAGAAATCACAAGTTACAATTAACTTCTCAAATTTGTATACCTCATTATATTTTCCGAAACGTCGGTATACCTTAGTGTATTTTCGCTAAACCTCGGTACAACTCAGTGAAATTTTCCCTTAAAGTTATGCATATTCGAATCTCCCGAACTCCCGAGATTTTATCAATTGAATTTCCAAAAAACCAAAATGGGTTAAAAATATAAACTCTAAAACTGAAGTTTCAATTTCTAGGCTATTTCGTTTCTTAGAAGCTGTTGGAGGAGGAGGAAGTAAAGGAGGAGGGGGGAGGGGAAGAAATATTTGTGAAAGAGAAACTAAAACTAGTACTAACTAGGCCAAACGGCACCTAAGAAACCAAAATACAACTAACTTTATACAAGACCAGCACGAAATTGACACCAAAATGTGTACACATTATTAGTCACTATAACTTGAATCCGTACACCATAAATAAACAGGAAAGGAGATATAAAGAGGATGCATGTTGGGTTGGGTGGTTACTACCTTAAACTCCTCTGTTCTGGTTGCACCATGGCAATGTTTTTTTGCTACTTCTGATTGTGGGATCATCCCAATTCCCACACCACCCAGTATTTAGTATCTTTGAATGTGATGGGCGAACTGGATGGGACACAACTTAACCTTCAACCAAGGAAAAAATAAAAGACAAATTTTGGTTGTTACTACTATTTAAATTTAATTTAATTGTACCTAACCTAACCTGAATAGAACGCTGCCATTGCACGAAGGTAGACCATTTTTTATTTATTTTTTTTTTTTTTAATTTCCAAGGATAGACCACTTAGTATAAGCTAAGATAGAAGGATTGAGATACTCTCTAATGGAGTACACTGTTTTTTTTGCATCACACTTGTAGATGATTGCCTTGTAAATTGGGCAAATAGGTTGGTTGGGTTTGGATTTAGTGATTTTTCAGGTTTGATCGGATTGGTTTTTTTTAGGTCAGTTTTCAGGTCGGGTCAATTTTCGTGTCAGAGAATGTCTTTGGTTTTGGGGTTTCAAGTTCGTACATATCAATTACATGTTGGTTCACTAGTCGGGGTCAATTTGACAGCTATATTGCCATGTGTTAGGTTGAATAAAAACAAAATAACACGAGTTATTTAATATGTGTCAAACATTTACAAGTATAATGCGGAAACAATATATTAAAGAGGATCATAATCTAAATGGAATTATACTATACTCTTATAACAATAATAGCACATCAAGATTATACTATACTCTTAAAAATTTATAACAATAATAGCATAATCAACGACATTGACTTGTATTCCTCCCTTGGTGGACGGGTTGGTCTCAGCACATCCACATAAATAAAAAAATAAATAAAATAAATAAAAAAAAAAAAATTATAACAGCATGCCATTCACAAAACTCATCATTCAAAATATTATTTAATACCAAAATTTTATAAACCAAAGTCTACTCCCAAGTCATCCTTTGCAGGTCCCCCTATCTATGATGCTCTCTCCTCTCCCATCTCTATCCTTTCTTTATCAAATCTGTTTCACTAATATTTACCATAAACTATATAGGTCCCATTAAACCAAAACTTTTTGATCAGCCACCTTTGGACCTGGAATGGACCAAGAAACTTCCCTTAATGTCAATGGAAGCTCCTAGGAAAGTTTCACCTGCATAGGCTAAGTGCATGTCAGTATATATAGGTATGTTGATATTGCAAGATGGCAATGGCAACTGACATAAGCTATTTGTTTCAAATCCCACTCTCGGTCCCATTGATGGATAGGTATTACCAAAACACCAACCCAATGATGACTGCTACCACTACTCCGACTACTACTTTTAGTTCCCTAGAGTCCTCGGGGAGTGATCAGTACATGGAAGGCCCAGATTTTGAGGTCTCAGATTTCTTGTCTTTCGAGGATTGGGCATTGGCCGAACCAGAATTAATGGGTGGGTTTGAGCAGAACCAGAATTCCGCGTACCAAGGGAGTGAGTTCTATGACATTGGAGCAACTAGCAACAACCAATATGAGGGCGAGAATAGCAGTAAGCAGATCACTTTCCCTTTTATTTTGTTTATGCTTTTGCTCAAAGTATACGAGTGTGCATACATATGTTTTCCGCAAGCTTGTTGCTCAAGGTTGCTGGTTTCGTTTTTCTTAGTAGGAGACAGTAGCAGAAATAGCAAGGAGAAGAAGGAAGTTAAGGGACGAGTTGCATTCAAGATGAAATCAGAAGTTGAGGTACTAGATGATGGCTATAAATGGAGAAAATATGGGAAGAAGATGGTCAAGAACAGCCCAAACCCAAGGTATGTTTGAAACAAAAACTGAATCATAAGTTTCAGCATCCCATGATGAACCCATTTATTTAAATGTTCATTTCCAATCATGTCGAAAGATCAATAAAGACATTGTTCCAACTTTAGATCATAACGGACTGATCAAAATGAATCATAAAACTGTATCTGCTTCTTATATGTTCTGAAGTAGCTAACATTCAATGCATTGTTAGTTTAAAATTCTAACTTTGAATTGCTACGCAGGAATTACTACAAATGTTCAGTAGACGGTTGCCCTGTTAAGAAAAGGGTTGAAAGAGATAGGGAGGATCCAGCTTATGTAATAACAACATATGAAGGCAATCATAGTCATGAAACCCCAAAGTAAATACGTTTCAGTGGCGGGTTTTGAGGAGGTTTGGGCTTTTGGAGTACGTACCTAAGTACTTGTAATTCTTCAGCAGCTGCAACGGTTTCAGATCCCTCCTCAACAGGGTAGTGGGTTGGTAGCAGACAAGCAGGGACCAGCAAAAGGTTTTTATCACACACTTGGTGTTCCACTTTTGCCATGGTGACGCAGGATCTGCAAATCCAAAGGACTATATTTTAACAAAAAAATACAATAAAAATGATTATCATGGCTTGCTAAAGAAATATAGTATTCCATTGAAAGCGAGTTCTTGGGTTACAAGGAGTTTAGAAGAAGTTATTACATAAGCTTGTTTTAGTGGGTAGCTGTAGGCTGTAGAACTTTGTAGCTTATGATGATTTACCATGCTCGGCAGATAATTCCCAGCTGAAAAAAGGAAAAAGAAAAAAGAAAGAAAGAAAGAAACAAGGGTTAAATATACCTGCAAGAAGCTTTATTTTTCTTCTTTATTAGATAATTACCTGCAAGTAGCACTGTTGAGAAGTTGGAACATATTGTACCAGAAATTTGACAGTCAAAGGAAGCTTCTGTTCCATTGCTATAGACGAACAGTTTTCCTTTCCACGTTGCACTTAAGTTCACATTAGTCCATCAAAGGGCTTCATAGCAAGTGCCTGTTTTGGGCTATTAAAGGAAATAAAAGCAAAACAGGTACATCTTGTCAATAAGCATATTCAACATGATTTGTCTACATACCTCTTCTTCCTGCTGAACATTGAACAATGCTGCATTCAACCTATTCGACTAGTCTCCATGTATAACGCAACCGGCTTAACAAAGTAGCGGGTAAACTTAGCCCCGACACAGTTCAGATAAGCAAGCCTGTGACTTTAAAGTAACAAAAACTAAATCCAAATAGTAAAAAGCCAATTTGCAACATGAATGTATTTACTGGCGATGAAAGTGGGATCAAATTGTGACAAAATTACAGCAGTATCAAATATCAATGCATCATCAACAAATTGTGCCAATTGCGTCATGTGGGGTAGATATATAGACACATACATACAAAAGGCCATCACATATATTGATCAGATAAAGCCATCTTGTTGACTTTATGAGAATGCAAAATATATATTCTCATGTTCTCACTACTATACCCTGTGACCTTTGAGGAGTGAACAAGTCACAAGTGACAACCCTCGACCAAATTTATACAAGAACAATCGTGACTCTATCATCATCTAATCTAAAAGACTAATGCGAAACCACATATATACCAGATGGTACTTGCGCTTAAGATCTTCAAAGAGACAAAATGCAATATCTCTCAGCCACAAGTATAATGTCATGTGTGTCAAACAGCCTCTTCAGGGAATATAATGTCAGGGTTCCGAAGTGTAGACAACTGTGAGGGGTCAGCTTCAACTCCATTAGTGTGGCAGGAAATGCTCCACATGAGGTTTTGGGTCCACGTGTTCCTTAGCACTCGAGTGGACAGTGTTGTTATTGACTTAGAATTTGTAAATTGACTCTTGCAATTCTTGGTCAAGCCACTAGCAAGCAACCACCGAGATCCTGACTGTTGCTGTCTCCTAGATGCCCAGATCTCTGGATTACCGGATTCTGTTTTCAATCCTACCACATGAACTTCATTCACTCTAAATCTAGGAATTGCCTCTTGTCCGTCTTCAACCTCATCCATTTTCTTATCTACCTTTTCTGAGCTGCTAGAGTAGTCTAGTTCACTCACAGGTGGTCTAGACTCTCTCTTGACTTGGATCAGACAAAGCATTGGGGCACCAACTGGTTCGTAATTTCGAAGGGGATCTCTGAGCTGTGTTGTTAAAGCTACTGTAAGGCTATCTCCCAAAATCCCGAACTTTACTGATCTGTAAGGTGTGTTGTCAGCTATTGCTAATCTTCTGTCACTAATATAGCTGTACTTGGCATGATGGGCTGTGAGTAACTTCAATGTGTGGTCATCAACCAGATCATTGTCACCAAAGGTTCCAGCATCCAGCCTTAACCAATCATCTAGCGAAATTGAAAGATCGAACAATCCTTCAACGTAATTGGCAGTGCCTTTAGCAGCCATTAAATCAGAAGACTCATCAAAGTAGACAATCCGATTTTGAGAGGCAACTTCACCTACAGATTTGGCCTTAATGCTGGATGGAGCATCATGATCTGACATGCCAGATTGTATTCTCAACCCTTCGATCATAAGGACTTCTACACTGCCCAATGCCAAAGAAGCAAGATCTTTGAGCAATACATACTCCGGACCCATATCACTGATTGTGGGACTTGAATTAGGGTTATTACAACATGGAACATGTGAAAACCCCTCGGCTTCAATCTTGACATGAGACTCATGCTTTGAAGGGGCTGGCCTGTGATAGCAATGAGATATAACAAGTTAAACCATTATCACTAAAAAGAGGAAGGAATACATAGTGAATACTCCATCGGTTTCTTGATATATATAAGTCACTATGGTACTTGTGCAGTTGAACTTTGCCAACTTTGGCCACTAGTTTATAATGATTTATAACATGAAAATGATATCATAGATTTGTCAAAAAAAGTACCTCCACAAGATTTAGTTTTACTAAAGTATTGTGATAACAATTTACGGTCATAGACTGATTGTTATGTCATATAAAATGTACAAGCAAAAGCAAAGAGAAGTTATCACAGACCTGTTGAGCACCTCTGCTTCGGATGAAGCCTCCCATGCTAGTTGCTGCATAATCTTTCCTGATAGCTCTTCTAGAGGCATTATCTTGTGCGCTTTCTGAGACAGCCTCTCAACGCCAACTGATGCTAGACACTGCAAAATTTCCATGATATCAGAACCCAGCTCTGCAGGTAGGACGACAGACTTTGAGGCTTGTAAGACTAAGCTCCCACAGTTTTTAACATTTCTGAAAAGTGAGGGGCTCATAGATCGCAAAAGGCCTCCATTCTTCAATTCAAGAAGTGGTTCTAAGCCTTCACCAAGAGGAGGCAATCCCACTGGTTCATCTGGAGGAACATAGATAGGGCTCCCAAATCCACCAGTGCTATAATGTGGGGAAGCCTTAAAGGCTTCCTCGTCTAGACCCCATCTCTCCATTAACGATTGGGTCTCCAAGCGCTCAAGAAGTTCTGCCTTTTTCTTACTTTTTGATGAATGCTTTGCACTTTTTTGCCCAGTAGTATCAATGACAGGTAAGAGATTCAGGCCCTCGACATTATAATCTGGAAACGAGAGACTAGGAGCGGTATAGTCAGTTTCAACCTCGTCTTCTTGAACATCATCATCCAAAAAGAAGCTGCAAGAAGTCATCATCATATCTTCTTCAAACTCTCTTAAGAGACGTTCTCTGGGAGACTCGAGACTACCATTGGAACTCAGGGTAGATGCCGGAGTCTGTGTTTCTTGCAGGAGATTAAAGAAATCATCAGCCACAGCCTTAGTGACATCATCTAAGCTCAGTGATCTCACCATCTTCTTGCATCCCTTCTGATTTACCTTATTCGCATTAGGTATGTCATCAACTGAGCATTCTAACTCCAGATACTCTGGAAAGAACATCTCATGCAAATCTAATACCTCTTTTTCATCGTTCAACTCATTTCTGTGCAAAACAGTGTGTTTGTCGACCAAAGCATCATTTGCAGCACAACCAGAGACCTCACCCTTTCCATTGGATTGTCTTTCCTCGTCTGAGGATATTCCCTCACCCTTGAAGATCTCAACTACATCAATCACTTCCACAGGAGAGACATCCAGCTCCTCAACAGCAACTACATCCATCTTTATCTCTTCTTCTTCAGACCGTTCTAACTCTACTCCCTTTTCAATGACTGTGAACTCAGGCTCATTGTGTTCTGCTCTATTAAAATCCTTTCCAGAGCCAGAAAACGAGTTGGGAGCCAATTTGAGAGACTCCAAGTGTTCAAAAACAACATCAAACTTTACTGGACTATCAATGGCCTTTTCCTCAAGCTTTCCATAAAGCATATTAATGGAATTTGAGAAATCAGACAAATCCTTCGGAAAACTAAACTGTACATCCAGACTCTGAGATGAATTAGAAGAAGCAGTAGTCCAGCTACTCGGAACACTTCCCACACGCCTAAGTGAGGCATTGCCGTTTCTAGGCTCTTCGTCAGCAACAAAACTCCTCCTGTTCAACCTATTTCGCTCTAAGTTGAGGGCAAGGGGTAAGTTCATATTACTATCCAATTCGGCCAAATCATCCTTTGTTACCAAAAACGCGAAACTGACATGTAATGTAGCGCCTTTAGCCTTACCCGCTAGCTTAAAGCTTGTTGACCATTTCCCCGAGCATTTATCTTCCTCCAACTCCTCAATTGTAAGAGGAAGCAACCTTGTAAGATCAACCCAATGCTTCCCCACATCAATCCCCCCCGCTTCAACTATTGATGCACAAAGCAAGAAGTGCTTAGGCTCATACTTCACAAATTTCCCAGGCCCATTTTTGACAAAGTAAACATGACATTTGCTCATCAATGTCTCCTCAAATTCAGCCATCCCGTTCGAGACTCTCGATGGTACAGTCTTCAACACACTATCTTTCCTCTTCAAATGCACCCTCACACTAACATCATCCCAATCTGAAGGCAAATTCTCAATACAATGAACATGGCAAAAGAAACAAGTAGCAAATTTCCTCTGCCTAATGTGGGACAATGCCTTGAAGGGTTTCCAACCCCAAATTGAAGATGATTTCCTCTCATCCCGCAACAATTCATCATCATCATCATCATCAAAACCCGGTTTCGATTTCGATTTCGATTTCAAATCAGAGAAACGGGATTTGGGTACTGATTTTGCCCTCGAATTAGACGAAGAAACCAAGGAATTTTGATGGGTTTTGTTGTCTACATAAAGGGCTTTACTAATCTCTTCAATATCACGCAAAAATTCCCCATTACTTGAATCATTCTTATCAAAAACTGGGTACCCAGATTCAGAATTTGATAACATCATGCTTCCATTCAACAGCAGACACTACCTACAAGCAATTATCAACTACCCACAAAAAAAAGCACAAGTATTTTCCAATCAAATCTACATAACATTACATAGAAATGAACAGTAATATACTTTGAATCATATCAGAAAGAAAGAGAGATGCTTACATGTAGTGGGCACTAAAGCAATAGTGGGAAGCTTCTGATTCTTGCAATAGTGTAGAAAATTGATACTAGTATAGTATCTGAAAAGGTCTATAATGGGGCTACGATGGCGATTATCTCCAGAAAATCGTGATTAGTTCTGATTTTATGGGATTAAAAAAGTATTTGGGTCAAAGACAGCTAAGTAAACAAATCGACGCTCCACAAAGAGGGTAGAGAGAGAGAAACAGAGCATAAATGGAAGAATAGAAGTTTTGTCTTTGAGTTGTTTTGTTAATTTGATTTCTTTTGAGCTTTTTGGTTTAGTGGTGACTGGTGAGGTAGATAGATGGTGTGGACGGTTTGGCTTTGTTATGTGTAAATGTAGTGCTAAGTAATAAAGTTTGTATATAAAACCAAAATCAATTTTTTCATAGAAGAGTGAGAGCTTGAGGAGGGTGGCAAATCAAGCCCTACCAAGATAAGGATGCATTACATTACATACTAGTTCAAATTTCGAATTTTTGTTTATATTCACTTCTATTGATGACGTTGGTTTATTTAGAGAATAAGCGTCTAAGCGAGTTGTTAGACTGAAATGGAATATATAAACTGAATGGGGTAATGTCGAAATGAGTAAAGTTTCAAAATTTTAAAAATTGTATATGAAAAGGGAATCATTTCGAACTTAGATTTTGCTTTAGACTTAGCTCATGTGCGTTTGGATTAGGAATGAAATTTTATTGAAGTCACTATCTCTTTTACTCAACTTTGAAGGGAATGAACTGATAGATGATAGTTATACAAGCAAATAGGTAACCACGCCAAATCTATCACTTTTTGAGGTCAAAGTTTGCAAACTTTGATTGTTAATTTGTTAAATATACAGATTTACAAAGTATAACTACAACTATTAGATTCATTTTTAATAATATCTTCAAAGTATTAACATTTTATAATGTTTGCATTTCTATAATTACATTTATCTAGAGTCAAAGCTTAATCTTTGAGACTGTGCAAAGTCAAACATGAATTTCTTTTTTGAACAGAGGAAATACTAGTATCTGTTCATAATGGTCATGGATGAAGCAATTACATCATGAAAAGATGAATTTTGGAATAGAGAAAGCATTTACTAACCAAATCCGAGTTGAAAAGAGGGATGGCATGACCCTTGTATAGTTATGGCCTCATTACACATTTGAAGAGTTATTCAAGTCCACTAGCAACTCATTAAGTTAGATCCAAAATTACGTGGCCTAGCCCATCACCACTTATATGCCACTAAAACCTCTACTAATATACTTTTTTTTTTTTTTTTTTGAAGGAAAAACTCCCAAGTTTGAGTAGGATAACAATAAAGAGAACAGAGTTGTAACTTGNAAAAAAAAAGGAGAGGGAGTGAAAAAAAGATCATCAAAGATAAGATAGAGAGAGAGAGAGAAAGATCAGAGAGCAATGGAGAAATTTGATGCAAATGCCATATATATGAAGCAACAGTGAAGTTAAAGTTAATGCTAACTTCAGTTGATGAAAAGAACCTGTTACCAGAATCAGATGCTGTCATAACTCATAAGGAGGCTCACTCGTTTTCTCTTAGCTGGTCGTCTTCGTTTAACTTACAGATCTTCCACTGAACTTCAACTCTCTGACCTTCTTCACTTTGCCCCCTCTCTCTCTCTCTCTCTCTCTCTCTAGATTTAATGTGCTAGGCCCAAAAAATTAAAAATAAAAATAAAAAATAACACTATAAATTTGATTTATCTTATTTATAGCTAGTAATTTACTGATACACCTTACCCAAGAGGTGTTGGCCCACTGGTAAACAAGCTTTGGCTTATACACCAGGTCACGGGTTCGAACCTCCTGGGGAACACCTACACGAATTTATTCGTGGAATACCCGAGACCGTGCGTTAAGAGGTGCCCTTTAGCCACGCCCAAGGAGGAAGGAGGTTCCTCCTTGCAGACACC
>BSSO01005240.1:0-13385 GCA_030267885.1 Mesembryanthemum crystallinum | reverse complement strand
AAAATAAATAAAGCCCAACCCAACTTGGAGATGCTGCTTTTGTAATTTGGAGAGTGTTAGAAGATTTGAATGACGACTTTTGCTTGGTGCAACGATTTGAACGAATACTTTGTGAATCCAAACCGAAGTCCAAACTTTCACCCCTACTGACAATCACAATGTGAAATGAAGCATATTAATTAATGTTTAGTATAATGTATCACAAATATGGTCAACGGGTGATACTATAACTCAGTCAAATGAAGCATTTTAATTAGTATAGTATAACCGTACTTTATACTGATGAACACATGAATTTAACTTAAACTCTTGGTGAAATTAGTCATGCACATTTAATAATCGTAATTAATGGTAAAATTTGACTCATATAACATCTACTTTATGTTATTTTGGTGAAAACTAGTCATGCATTTTAATTGCGATAAAAAAACTAACATATAGTTATTTAAAGTCATACACGTTTCATTCTTACTAATTGCGATAAAAATCTAACATATAGTCATTTAAAGTCATACACGTTTCATTCTTAATAATCACTAATTTCATTTACCATCTTACCCAAATAAGGTCAATATTTGACTTTATAACTTCTACCAAACAATTAAATGGGCACACTTTACACTACCTCTAACTCTCATCACAATTGAAAATAGCCGATTTATAATAAGTAGTACACCAAACTCTATTATAAATAAAACCCCTAACCTATCCATTCACCATTGCCTATTACCCCATTACCCCATTTCTCCACAATCTCAACTGTCACTCTATCTCCACAATCTCCCAATGTATATTCCTATCCCACAATCTCTCAAAGGTGGAAAATATGTAGAAGTTAAGAGCATTAGCAACAATGCCATTTTAACTATGGCATGAGGAAAGAGAGAGAGAGTATGGCAAGGGATGGCACCCATTGTGGGCATCCATGGCATCATGCCATCTTATGTTAAGGTGGAGGGAATGCTCCATTTACCACTTATAAGATGGCATAAGTTTCAAGTCAATGGGAATGTGCCATGTGGCAATTTTTATTGTGACCAATTTAACTAACTATTTTCAAATGGTTATAAATAAATAAATAAAAATTAAGAATATATAATAAATTCACCAATGGTCATATTTTTTCCACCTCTGCACATAGACACCCCATTTGATATATTTTTATAAAAAAAATTAGGAGTGAGAAAATATGATTGTGAGTAAAATTGGTAAAATGGCAAAGAGTGGCATGAATTGATTGGGAAAAAAGGTGGAGGAGAGAGATATTTGCCTTGCCATGGCATTGTTGTTCATGCTCTAAGATGATAGAAGATTGTCTAAAGGGTTCTTGGTACAAGACCAAATTTTTGGAAGATCTCCCCAAAGGGTACAAGGTTGAATACAAGCATCTACATGTATCAGAAGCATCCAATTCCCCGAGGCTCGTTGAAGTAGTTGAGAAATGTCGGTGTCGTCCTCTTCATGTTAGTCCAAAACCTATCATATACGAAGTTGGTGACGGGGTCAACGTACGTGAAAGGGGTGGTTGATGGGAGGGGCATGTCGTTAACATCATATTTCGTGGGCCTAATATGAGCGAGTACGACATCTCCTTCAACCATTACGGTATCCATCGTTATCCTCATCACAAATTGCGACTCGCGAAGGTTTAGTTGTCCGGGGAGTTTCACGAATGCCATTATGTTGGTCTTTGATGGTTATATTTAGGTTTTATTCGTTTCATATCGGAAATTGTATTTCAATTTGTAAGTTGTTTTATTTACTGTGCAAGTGTGTCTCTATTTGATGCCCAATTTTCGACATTTTCATTGTCACTTTTGGTGAATCTTAGTGAAATTATTTTGGTTATGTAGATTAAGTTATCATTGTCGGCTTTAAAATCATTTATGGTATTGTATACTTGAAACAAGCCAGGCCAAATACTTTTGCATTGTTGAAACTAAGCAAATACTAAACAATGTGTAAATGCAGCATCATGTTTGCTATTGAATTTTTAGTGATTCCAACTTTCCAACATATTTGATTACCCATGTAACCAATTTCCCAAAAGTCAACCATAACTTGACAAACAATTTTCATTTTTTCATGCATGCACAAATTACTTGTTGAGGTGTGATTCCCTATACCCACCAAATTTGTCTGAATGTGTCTTATGGTTTTAAAATTTTTCTGTAAAACCACTGATTTCAATACTTGATTAGATAATACAATTGTTGGATTTAGATAAAATTGACTCTGTTTGTTTGATTATTAATTATAAACATTTCACATTATTTGAACAAGGAATACACTTTTAAGCATTTTTATTATTTGGTGAATCTTAATTAAATTATTTCGATTATTAATAATTATTTTCGTTAACAAAAAGGTGATTAGTCCATAAAGTATTAGTAGACTAGACTTCCTACCTTATGTGAAGGGTTGATACTGAAAACGCATTACTCACCCATTAGGATACTCGTTTTTTTAACATCAACTTACTCCAACAGAGGAGAGATAAAAATTGAAAACACAAAGCACAAGTAGCTTTGTCTATTAATACACCACCTTATGCCACTGTTTGCTAGCATGCTCCAAACCCCACTTATCCATGCACGTGCCATACAGCCAATAAACAAGAGCACTTTATTGAAAAAGGGATGATTGGACAAAGGCTTGGAACTATACCAAAAAGGCCTACTCTACAATGTCATGCATGCAGCAATTAGGTGTTCTTCCCTAGGGCATCACATGTTTGTAGTGAATTGAATGAAAGAGATAAGGACACTATATTATTGCAATGTAATAACTGACAAGTAATTGCTTCTTTTGTTCCAAGATATGGCCGTATCAGTTCAGTTATCATTGAATCATTTCAGGAAAATTAAGTATATTTTTTAATAAATCCTTTAATGAATACAATCTTTTTGAACATGTATATTTAAGGGGGGAGAATGGGGGGTTTGTTGTATGTGTTCAAAATTAAAAAATGTCTGAAGAGAAAGAGCTGAAAGAACAAATAGGGAGTTACAACAGGCTGATATCAAGTGCAAGTTGAAGTATTTTTGTTGATTGAACGTCTTCTACAAAGGTTTCCTCCCGACTCTGTGTTTAATATATTCGAAGGAGATCCTTATTTGGCGAAGATCAATGACATTTATTTTTCAAAAAAAGAAGGGTCAAAGTAAGCCATTTGTATTTGTTATTCGCCTATTGTCTTCTTAGAAGCCATATATCAGAATTCTAATAGGGTATGTACTTGTGATGTTAAGTCTTCAACAATTATCGTCGTTGTTTCGTTATGTAATTTCCATGCTCATTTAATAAAAATGGTGTTCCGAAATGAATAATATCAATCTCGCAGTGGCCTTATGAATTTTGTTAATTTCATTTTATATATTAATTATCGTTATTTTGTATTAATTATATATATTTCCATTCAAGGTCATTTAATTAATTTTCACATATACGCTAAATATGATAGCATACTCACCTGTTTTGTCACAATTACGTAGACCCAATTTCATAAATTACTACATTGGTTGGTGGGATTTGTTGCACCCTAAGTACGTTACAACAACAATTATTCACTATCAGATACAATTGCAAAATAATCCAAATAATTTTGACGCTCAAAACTCTCCTCGTCCATCTTCTCCTCCAAATGACTCAAATGCAGCTCCAATATCATTTCAATTTGCTTTCCTTCTTCACCTATCTTCCCCTTAGGCATACATATGTTGTTGAGTGTCTCGTTACAAACCAAACTCTCACAAATTCTCGAACAAAGAATGCCAACCTCCTTGCATAGTTTTTTGTATTCCTAGCGCTTGTACTCCAGATCACGTTTCAATTCCACTACAATTGAATCAAGTGTCTTGCATAAGATATAACATACACAAAATCATTATACAAATTGAAATGTTATTAATGTAAATAATACCTTTCTTAGTGGCACACATGCCATCTGATGAACTACTTGATTTATCCATTCACCCTATTGAGTGGAATATTATTGTGTATTGAGGATACAATTGGTTGTGAATCACTGCATAGTTTGGGCTTTTATAATGGTGATAATGCGTAAATGAATTTTAATTAAATTTAAAAGTGACAAAGTCAAATAAAAATGATATTAATGATGTGTACAAATGTACCCTGCCTAATTTTTATTGTGTGAAGTTAAAATGTAGGGGTAAGAAAGTAATTTCACAAAACAATGTAATTCATCAAGCTTTTCCATCCACGTGACATATTTATTAGGCAAAAAAATTTGTCATGAGATTATGTTCATAGGTAAATCAATTTTTTAATAAATTCGGCTGCAATGCAAGTAATATTATTAGTCTTGTTTTTAAATTTTTAACAAATCCATCTCAATTATTCTCTTTCTTTGGAAGTTGTCTCTGATAAATAAAGATCAATACTATTTTTTAAATTTTCCATTATACTAATCAAATTTTGTGACACATAAATAATTTGACAACCGTAGTAATTAAATAGCTCAATGACATAAAGCCTAAAGTGGGTTCTCTTGACATTCAATCATAACAGTGGCACAGACATTTGCATTGGGGATAATTAATTGCTAACTAAAAAACCATAGTGCTAATTTGAACTACTTAGACAACATAGTAATATCCCAAACTCCCACTACAACATAGATATTAATTGAAATGACAAGCCTAATAAACTACTTAGACATATAATCACCCTATCATTTGCCTTGCTTGAAGCCCCACCAAAATGATACTCTATTGACTACCATCACTTCATCAAGATTCTGATTTGGATGAGCACAAATCAATTGTGACGGTGTCTTTCAAGAGTGTCTTGCCTTTCCTACTCCTTGACGAAGAAATAGTTGATGGATATTTCTTGAAAGCCTTTGAGTCACTCAATGCCCTCTTTGGAGGATTGATCTTCAAAGTAGATGTCTTCCTATCAATGAACATAGGTGCGTAAGGATACATTTGACTTGGCTTGGGCTTTGTCTCCACTTTTTCCAGCACTTCAATTTTTGCAATCATCTTAGTCAACATAGGTAAAGCATCATCAAGACCCATAAGCCATATTAAATCATCATTCTTTTTGTCCCACAAAAGCCTTTTAAGAAACTCATTAACTTCATTCTCCAGGTCATTGAGAGTTTGCTTGTTGAAGTTGTACAATTTTTTGATTGCGCTTGGGGAGTAACATGCTCAAGTAATTGAATCCTCATCTGAAATAGTATAAAAGCAGATTGATGTTAGTAACAATACCAAATAATAATTTATAATATACGTAGCAATTAAGTACCTCAATGATAATTTAGGAACGAAAACTATTACACAATAATAACCCTATATCAACATATGAACAATATGGTTACTCTAAGAAAGAATTCTAACCATGTTCAAGAACTTTCTTTGGTGATGCCCCCCTAAACCAAACCGAATTTGTATCCATTATCACAATATTGCAAAGAAGAAAATTAGTGTGTATTGTGATCCTCTTGTTTTCAGTTATGTATCCCTATTTAAAGTTGTGGTTTCAAAGTGTGGTTTTGCAACATAATACTACCTTGTATCAGACTTGCATTCTAATATTGTGGTGAATACCAAAATAATTTGTAGTATCCATAAATAGACATGTACACTTTCACAACATGCTTTTACATTATTTATGTTAATTTGAATTATAAAGTGACATACAATTAACAAGTCAAATAAACCTAAATAGTGAAATAAATGAGTTCAAACTTACTTGACGTAGGAATCCGGATATATGTCATGTTTTGTAGATCTTGTCCACAATTAAGCTCTTACTACGAATCTTTATTGAACCACGTATTGTCAGCTATATTTCCGTTTGTTTCATTCATTCACTGACAAAGTAACGAATTAATTATATTGTAATAAATTCACAAGTGTAATGTTGTAAAAAAAGGTAATTTAAGTATATTATAATCATATAAGTGCCCAAGAGTTTAGTTGTTTTAACAGTATATGCTTGTAATTAATTGAATCAAACCTTGTAGTAACAATTGAGTATACATGTTGTTTTTCATTATTCTCAGCTTTTTTTATCTACTTTTAAAAGGGTTGTCCCTTCTATCATTGTGTTGTCACATCAACTTTTGATGTATCAATTTATTGTATCTATTAAATTAAATCAAATTTCTTTCTTCTGTACCATATGTACCTCATTGACACGTGTCATATATTCGTTGGCTTACCTTATTCCCATGTTTCACCATAAATATTAATAGGCATACTATAGTTCAAAACTGATAATTTCTTGTTTGCATAAACAACTTTTGTAGTAAATTATGTGAAGTTCTTTAGTTTATTAGGTGATGTCAGCTACTTCGTCCCTTTACATAAAGAAATGATCATTTATTGCAGTGTCTTGTCAAATCACATGCATTTCTTCTTACCAACATGAGTCACGTGAATTGACAATGTACTTGCACATATCCATTGTCTTATGTTTACATGTATTATGATGGATATTTAAATAGTTTTGGGTTTTTCTAATGGTAATTATTAATAAAGGTGAGATTTCTATTGTACATGTGTAATTTTGGTACCGATTATGCACCAATTTGAAACACTAATTTTCATAATATCCCACATAAGTTAAACAACTGATGCAACAGTCTATAGACAATTTAGTACATATTTTTATTTGTTAAACTACAAAGTAAGACAATTTTATTTTGCCTAACCAAAACTTATCAATAAACACAAGGGTAGACGGTGGTAACGATCAATGGAATTGGGGGGTAACAATTCGGAAAATATGAACATTTACTGTACTGGGGCTACTATCACGACCAAGGGTGATCCACTCCAGAACCAATGAATCATCTTCCTCGAGGATGTTATCAGCGACAAATTTTTGCCAACCGGGTTTAAGTAAACAGTCATCTGTCCTGTTCCAACGGCAACCGACAGTCCAACGTAAGCATGGATTACCACCGACAAGCTAATTGACGTCATGGTCATCCTGACTTATGTGATCGATTGCAAAATGCTTCGGAATCGTATGCAAAAAAATATCGCCAATATTAGTTGTATACATTAAATAAATTATGAATATCATGCGTAACTTCATATGTTAGAGTAGTAATTAGTCCATACCAAATATATTCCTGTGTATACATTTGCAGACTGTAACTGCACTACGGTTGTTGGAGCACGCTCAGTCGTACTTGTACTACCCAAACTGTATTGATAAGTGACCACAAAGGAACGTATACACTCATCTTTTGTAACATGTCTCCGATTAGACACGTGGAAAACTCGAGGCTGATTTGCATCCTCGTCTAGTTCATCGTCCTCTCCTACACTCGAGGAGATGTCTACATCATGGACGACCATATGCGGGAGATGTTCGACGTTATTTGGTTCACCGTATGTGATCTCACACCAATTGTATCCAAATATTTCATATTGAAGACATTTGGTGGAACGTAATCAAATACCATAAAGTAACCAACAAGGATATTGAAAAAATTGATAACCTCACTCCATCCCCGGGAAAAGAATACTCTTACTCCCTGCCTACACATACGCACACTGAATAACCTTCGATGCAGACCAATAACGGTAACATTTCGAGTTGGTAGGTGCCTCGTTCGAGAAAGTCATTCTTGTGGAATTTCCTGAACATTAATGTATTACTATTAGATCATCACTTCTATATATGTAATTATACTCTTTTTGTCGTAATCTATTGTCCAATTTCATGTTAACATATTAAATTTAATTTTTAACGTAATATTTCATGAAAATTAATTGGTTTTGAATTCATACTCTTTCTACCGAACTCTATGAATATTAATTAGATTTAATATCAAACACATTATTAAGATTAATATGAATGGATAAGAAAATTACCAATTCATTTTCAAAACTCCCCTCTATCATTGGTTGGAAAGAACTCCTCCTCATAGTTATACCTTAAACTGTTAATATCAACCATTCAACAATATGTAAGTTAGATAATGAATGTTGCACAAAATAAAAATAATCACATATTATTGTATGACTATTGAAATAGCTACCAAATAGATGATATGTCAGTTATATCATGGAGTACCTTCATTGAACTGCCCAAGTCTATCCGAATTCACAAATTTTGTGGCGAGCTACTGTGCTAGATTTTTCAAAGGGGTAAGAGTTTTTTTTTTTTTTTTTTTTTAGTTCAAAGTTGNAGTTGTGGTAGACTGTTGTGCCATTTGCGGTTTGATTTTTTTTTTTTGGTTCATGTGTAGGAATGGTCGGTAGGGTTCGAAGCCCAAATGTTGAGAGATTACAACCCCCCCCTACAGCCCAAGCCCCCAGCCCACCCTAAATGTTGAAAGATTACATGCAAGTGTTCACAGAAGCCAAAGATTTGGGTCCCTTAACGGACTCGATATTTCGGTACATTCGACAAGTAACGCGTTAGTTGCCACCAACTTGAACAATCAAGGTGAACATGAAATTGTTACTTATGAATTACATATTCCATATGTAGAAATACTATATTGATCTCATCTTTGGAAACATGCAGGTGTTTGTCTTCCTCCTCAAGAGCCCGGGCCATCCACCGATTCCGATGAAATGATGAGTATGGCTGAAAAATTGGTAAAAGCTTTAAAGCCATTTCAAAGACGCTTTCCTGACTATGCCATGACTGCAATTGAAGACAACTTGATGAGGGATGAAATGAGTTATAGATACTTCCTATCGTTATCCTATAGCGAGAGGGATGAATATCTACAGAAACGGGTGGATACAAAAGAGGCTGATAGAAGAAGGAGGTCCAGGAGTCGTAGGTATAGATAGAGGGTGGAGGAAGAAAGAAAAGGTCCTCGTAGGCATAGCTCCTTGTCTTGCTCTTGTTAAGGTGCTTTGAAAGACATTGTTGACTTGGTGTTTGGGTGCCCCAATGGGGCTGTAAGGATTAATTTATTTTTGTTTGTTAGACATTTTTAATATTTTGCATTTATTCATTTGCATTATTGACATTTACACTGTTATCGGATTGGTTTAAGTTTCTTTTGAACAAAGATGGTATTGTAATTAATTTTGGGGATGAAGCTTGTTGGTTCGATAGCTGAAATGAGATGCTTTTGAACAGAGAAGGGCAAATCTCGCCTGCATCAGTTCTGTTATACTTCGTAAAATTTAGCCACCTAGACATTTTTTCGTCCCATTTTGCCCTTACGTAATTTGTTTCCCATTTGATCTAAATAAAAAATAAAAAATCAAACATTCGTTCAACCTGCTAGGTTGAGGCCGGTGATGGGGAGGAGGGAAATGAAAAAGTGTTTTGATTTTTTTTAATATTGTTACATCAAATTGTAAACCAATCAGATAAGGGCAAAACGGGAAGAAAAATAATTTTTTTTTTTCTCACGGATACCGTCAATAGGTGGCTGTAATCAACGAAGTTTAATATTTTATCACCTTATTTTAATAGAGTTATAACAAAGGTGGTTATTTTTAAATCCTATTAGTAAAGGTGGTTAAACCCCATTTTTTTTTCTAATAATAAGGAACATTAAAAGGTATTTGTCAAGGTGGTTAAAGCTTCTAGTGTTGTATCTAGAGGTTATGGTTCAATTCTTACATTTGCTTGATTTTTAATTTTTTTTTAAAAAGTACATAGGACAACGGTTGAACAGTAACCGATGTCTTATGTGGACTTTTAACAGTGGTTCTTTGGGAACCGCTGTCGTATGTACCCTTTGACAGCAGTTGGACTGTAACCGCTGTCGTATGTTACCATTTGACATCGGTTGGCTCAAAACCGCTGTCGTAATTTTTTTTTATTTTTTAAAAACACTTACGACAGCGGTTAGGACGGAACCGCTGTCATATGTGCGCATTTATTCAACATTTTTGGTGTAGTGGGTGTTTTCTTTTTAGAATTCAGTTTAATTTATGAAATGGAAATGTATGGATACTTTGTGCACCATTTTGGTTATATCGGATGACTAATTACTTGTTTGTTTGACAAATTTTGTTGATGTATAGGTGTCGATGGGTAGTGGCTAAATTTATATAGCTAACGTAAAATTTAAAAATCATCATTCCAAATCATTAAAATTACATTAATGTATTATAAAGCGGTATTGTAGCTGAATATTACAATAAAAACACATACAATGAAGTGATAGTGTAAATTATTCCAATAACCAGATATAGCGATTGTAAAATACTACTCACAATAATAAATAAATAACAACTCCATTCTATAAATATATAGGAATTCAGTAAAATATACATTACGGATGATAAAGCTACATAATTAATTAACAAGTAGCATAAGATGTAAAAATAACCCCAACCTTTTCCGGTTCAACAGATGTTCAACGTTGACGCTCGTTGAACTCGGAAATTGTCGGTTCAGAGGAAACGAAGACTATCATTCCAACGTCTTCATCCTCCTCCGATTTTGAATGAGCAAATGTCGGAAAAGAGCCCGACAGTTTGCTTTCAAATTTGCCTACACCATCCATTCCCAGAGTTTCAGTTGATTGAAATTGATGATGCTAGGTGAAGGGGCCATCAATTAAATGTAACAATGTTGTTTACAAATTGAAACTCTACGGTTTGTTGGGGAAAATAATATAGAAAAAACAATTCAAAATAGTTGAACATAATAGATTTATAAGACAGTTAGGTTGACATACACAATTGATATGGTGTTGCATTTTTTTTTCCAGGCATGGTTGTTCCTTTATATTGAACACGGGGGGTTACTATTCAAGTGGGGTATGGGTGTTTACATTAAGTTTTAAACGATACTTCAATATAATGTGAAATAATAGAGTCACAAATGACAAATTATGACCCGATCAAAAAACCCGACCAAAGCAACCCGAAAATAAAAAACCACCAAAAGTAACACTAAATTTAGATCTAATAACATGTCAAATTCAAACTTTCAAAACTTTATTGTTGTGGTGGTAACATTAAATATCTCCCATTGAATTGTCCAATTAGTCTACCAAGCGATAATGGCTTAGCCATTACCTCCATCTCTTGATTAGGCTTTCCCTTCCACTAACAACACACAACTGCTTAAAAGCATAGATTTGACAAAGCCTTGCACTACAAAACAAAATAATATTGATTTGTCATTCATGCATGCAAAAGTAGGTGTTCTTCCCTATGCATGATAACATGACTCATCAATTGTATTAACTTGAAAAATGAAATTCAGAGGCATCAAAGTCAATTTCAAAGTTTCAACAATTTTTATCTATTGTTTCCATAGTGTGAATGGTAGTTAACTTTTATAAGTTATGTAGTGAACAAGGTAATATTACTAAAGTATTCGATAGTGAGTAGTGACCAGTCGTTTGAACTTTGATATCAGTTGTATCGGTAAGTGCTCAGATTGTTCTATGTGAATTTGTCTCTTTATATGTCATACATGCAATAGCTAACACTACATAACATTTTTGTTTTCCATTACCTTTTTTGTTTCTCATATCAGTATTTAAATTGAAATAAGTTTAACCCAAAAATTAATCATACAATGTGGAGTAACTAAGGGTACGATTAATAATGAAATAAAATAATGTCAATACGAATAAATGATCAACATCATGTTTAAATTATCAAAATCATTTGTGTAACCCCATTACACAAATTAACTCAATTTTGTCCGTCTAATTTCTATAAATTATGCCTTAATTTGTGTCGACCTATTATCCTCTTCTCCACTTGATTGGACTTCGGAATCAGTGCTTAGTATCTCCGGAGCTGTTGTACGTTATTCGGTTGACCATATGTGATCTCAATGCAGTTATGACCAAATATTTTAAAGTTAAATCTATTAGGTGGAACATAATCAAAAGCCATAAAGTAACCAACAAGAACATATTTTCATAATATATAATTGATTAATATTATTGGAAAGAAATAATTATATATGTAATAATATTTTTTTAAAAAATTCAATTAAGGCTTTTTACGAAAGTTACTGTTGAATTGCTTGAGTTTAAAAGGAAATAGCAGAATGACATGACACGTGTCACAAGCTCAACCATTCACTGCTGCTACTGTTTCTCTTTGACAATTGCAGGCCCATAGATAATCAGGCTCAGGCGCCTATTTTAGACGCGCCACCCCCCTCCCTCTAATTGTATATCACGCGTCAATAAGGTTGGTGGGGTGGGTTTTCATTTTCTTTTTTTCCCCCTCATACAACCGTTGTGCACAGACACAACGTCAAATTTCCCCCAAAAGTCCAAAACCCATTTCCCCATTGAAGTTTTGACCGTCAATTGCAAATATCCCTCTCAAATACTACTACCTAGAAACTACTTAGAAACTAGTAACATAAAAAACCACCAGCATTGGAATAACACATTTTCAACTACTTTTTGTAATCCCAAAACACCTTTTTTTTAGGAAAAAATTGAACCAAGTCAAAAGGTTCTTTAAAAATTTCTTCAAGGCTAATCTTATCTCATTCAGGAATTTAAGAAGCACTCTTGACACTTAGTGCTCGGTATCAGGACAAATTATCAACCTTGAGAAGAGTATCATGTTCGTTAGTCCAAATACCCCGCCTAGATTTAAACGACTCTTCAGGGGTAGTATGTGTTTTCCATGGAAAACAAATTTGGTGTTTATCTGGGCATTCCCTCTGACTTTGGATATTCTAAGAAAGAGATCTTTTCATCGACTGTTCAGAAGATGCACGCGAGGCTACATTCCTGGCAGAGTCTCCTACTTTCACCAGCGGGACAACTTACACTTATTGCTGCAGTCTTATCTTCTTTGGCTACATTTATTTTCTCAGTATTTAAGGTCCCATACTCTATTACTCGAAAAATTAACAGTATTTGTGCCAATTTCTTCTGGGGTGGTAATAAGGCGAGATCTATGCATTGGAGAAGTTGGGAAGTGCTGAGCAAACCGAAGGGTCTTGGTGGCTTGGGTATTAGAGATGCTTCTATGTTCAACCAAACCCTTCTAGCAAAGCAAGGTTAGAGGATTATTCAAAATCAAGAATCCCTTTTGGCGTGTACCATTGGGCGTAAGTACAATCTGAATTAAGTTAATTTCATGGATCAAACATATAAAGTGCCGAATAACTGTTCATGGGGCTGGAGGAGTATCTCATGGGGTTTATCTCTATTGAAAAAATCATCTTCATGGCTTGTTGGTAATGGCGCCTCTATTAAGCTTTGGTCACATCCCTGGGTTTATGGTAGCATTCCAGTGTGCAGAGAGGATGTGATTCGCAATGTGGAGTATGGACCGGTGCTTCCATCATATGTCAAGGATATTATTATTGATGGGAGATGGAATTCAACCTTGATTAATTCTCTTTTTCAAGGGGAATGGGCTGAGAAGATTATTGCAATACCAATTCCACCACCCCACCAGCCAGATAAAATTATTTGGCATGAA
>BSSO01005239.1:0-13387 GCA_030267885.1 Mesembryanthemum crystallinum | reverse complement strand
ATGTGAAATTTTGCATCACATAATGTATGCGTTGAAAATGAAATTTCACTCACGTTTATAATCTTATCTAATTATGCATGAGTGGAATCAAAAAACATGCCCATTGGAAGTGGATTTTTTGCCTAATAGAATTGATTAATTTTGTATTAGAATTAGTAATCTACTTTACTATTAAAAAACTGGGTAAGCTATTTTTCTATTAGAACTACAATTGCTTACCAATTGAATTTGATAGGTCTTTGTTTATTTTACTCTTAACTTTTTTGATATAAGATTATTAAAAATGGAATCAAAATGAGTTAAATGACGATATCTCATGTCATATCATAAATATTTCAGATAAAAATATCATATATGAATGTTGGAGTAGTTGGTAAAGAGTTAGCATCAAAATCTAAAGGTTTTGAGTTCGAATCAGATGAATGTGGTGCTTACATGGCAATGGATGTGACACGTCAACGTATACGTGGCAGTACTAAGTGCTTACATGACATGCTTATGTGTCGGCCTCTGGTTGAATCGTTGTGTTTTAAACTAATTATTATATAGATTTAAATCATCAACAAGTGGTTAGTATGAGTGGTTCTCATTCCTTAAACAAGGTTGAGGGTTCAAATCTTCTGAACGAGAAACTGTTTGCTGGAAGCACTTTATCCCTTCATGAGCCAACCCGGTGCAAACAGATTAATTTTGGCCCAAAAGGTCAGGGTAAACCTTTGGTTAAAAAATTAAATTCAAGGTGCATATCCCATCTTCCTCTTTAGGGAAGTAGAAGCTCATAAATTAAGATAACTAGCAAACCTAAATAGAAAAAAGCCACTTTACTTTATAATTTAATTATTAATAATATAAGACAAAATTCTTTTAGCCAAATTAACATTCTTTTTGTCATTCCCTTTGCAATCTAAAACTCATGATTGTGTCCCATGAATTTTCTAAAACATTCCATTATGTTATTTCCATAGCTTTGTGACTTGGTCTATATATTTTGAGCAAATAAGCGAGTCGAGCGTTGGGCGGGCGGCTACACGTTTGATACTAGAAGACTTGTGGTTGTGGGGGCATCATGGCCATCATGGGTCAACCACTTGAGTCTTAAGGTGAGTTGAAAGATAGGGGTCAACGAGCCGGTAACTTAGGGTGGTTTGTTTCGCCTGAGAATATTTGAACTGAATAATTTGAGTTGAACTGAAATAAATAATAGAATTGAATGAATAGTAATATGTGAGAGACAAATTAAACTGTAAGAATTAAACTAAATCGAAACTGAACTGAAACGACTTGAGTTACCGAATTCATAAAGTGAAATGAACACTTAGTTACCAAATTAAAAGTAATAAAAGTGTATTCGACATAACTTCTTATGTTGAGTTTCGTTCCTAATTTCCCTCATAACCCATTTACCTACCTCCAACTCTTCATTTGAAGCTTCTTAAAAGACAAACCATTTTTCAGGAGCCAAAAACACAAGATTTAAATTGAAACCTTGTTTTTGATCCCTTAAGACATGCATTTAGCTTCTTATAGGTTATCTTCAAAATAAGAAGTTGGATGGGGAAGATTGTGAGAAATAGAAGGATGATAAATTCAAGCTCTAAAGAAACTAGACCAAACATACTCTAATAAAGTGCACGGTTATCCTGATCCCTTTTATACTTGGTCCTTGTTGACAGGATTAAGTTGTGGCACTTTCTATGGGTCAGCATAAGGCACATATTCCTATTTAGGGTGGTTGCCAGTTGTCAATTTTTGGTTTTGAAAAATTTCTAACTCTTTGTAAAAATTTAATTTAAAGATGAAATTTTGTATGCTTATTGTTCTCTGCTTAATTTTCAAAACTGACAACGGAAAACAGACCTTGTTCGGGGTGGTTGTCAGTTGCCAGTTTTTGGTTTTGAAAAATTTTCAACTCTTTATAGAAATTTAATTTAAAGCTGAATTTTTTTGTGCTTACAGTTCCCTGCTTAATTTTCAAAATTGACAACAGAAAACTGAAAACCAAAAAAATTGGTTTCCAAAGACTGGTTTTGACTTTTTAATAAAACTAAAAACTTGCAACTGGCAACCACCCCAAACAGGGCCTTAGTTTTTAAAAATTAAAAATTTGGTTTAAAAAACAAAATCTGAAAATTAGTAACTGAAAATTATGCCAAACAGGGCCTAAATTGTTGACCTGTTAGTCTTTATCATGTTGGTGGATACTATCTATAATACATTAATACTCTGTATGGATGTAAGTATGTAACTGATAGTACTCCGTAATTCCGTATTGATGTACCTTTGAGATTATGATATAATGCCTCAAATAGTGGAGGAAAAAGGATTGACTTGAAGAAAAACATGCCCAAATCCTCAAAAATCTTGAGGTTTTTTATTGGGCATTTATTGTTTGTAGTTCTTTAAGTCTTTAGATCTACTTTTTTAGTATGGGTATATACAAAAACTTGTATGAGAATTTTGGCCTACATATAAGGAGACCTTCAAACCACCTATAAGATCATTCAATTGGTTCGACATTCGAAATTATTTTTGTTTTCACTTCCTTGTTGAGGAGAGTTTTATTGAAAGAATTTATTCTTGTAATTCTCGTTGCATATCAAATCGTGCCATTGAGTATATCTTGTTATTCTTGTAATTCCTCGTGCACACAATGTGCTCAATGCTCTTGAAGATCCTTTGTACTCTTCTCATCGTTATAGTTTTGTTCATCTATCATTGTCCGTGGTTTTTACCCAATTTGGGTTTTCCGCGTAAATGTTGTGTATTAATTTTTTCCTTTAATTTCTACTCCTCTTTCTTCCAATTGTTTTCGATCCAAGATCGCTTACGCAAGTAGCTCTATTAACATACACTTTGTAGTTTGTACAATTTATACCATTATTATCACTATATTCAAACATTATCAAACTCTTATAATACATAAATTAAAGAACGCAAGAATATATCACCACCTTTTATTTATCATTTGACCTTGAAGAAAGCGTCTGCATAAGCAAGGAATAATAGTAGTAAAAAAATCTAAATGTCACACCAGAAATAAGAATAACTCTCTCAAAACAACAAAGACAAATATATGCACACAATATGCACCGACTTTTACAAAACCACAAGTAAGGAATATAAATTTTTGACACTCTACACATAACGGCCTAAGAAAACAGAGAGGTCGACAGTGATGCCAAAAAGAAGAATTGTAAGTCCAAGGAAGTTGATCAAACGAGCCTCATGACTTTCCACTAAGTTAAGGATTGTGAAGATTTGCATGAGTCCTGTTTCTGCTGCACATATTGCCATGTAAAGTAGTGCCCTTCCAAAGCATACATGCCATGGCATTGTCCTTTCCCTTGTTTCTAGTGGCCTTGGTAACCAAAATGTTGCAAATCCAAACAACCACTACAAATTTGACATCATTGCTTGTGAGTACTCAAATCAAATGAGACATTTAAATAAATCTTATTCTAATAATTGTAAGTTAAATCACACACTAGATTTATGCAATATTTAAAACAATTAGGTTAGTATTAGAAATTACCTGGATGCCATATAAAATGAAGGTTCCGAGGCCAATCCAGGAATGCAAGGTGTACATGTTGGTGAGATTGCGGCGGTCATGGTACTTAAAGGCCGCGTATATCCCAATAATCCCAAGTGTAATTGCTACTATGTGGATCGCCATGTGAATCGTCTTCTGCATCGGGTGAACCGCTCTGACAGTCTTGTACGCCATCATTGCTGTCCAAATTAAACATGCATGGTTGAGCAAGTTTATTAATTACTTGTGCTTGATTAAGTCATATTCATCTTTGTTGTTCTCATATTGCATTTAGTTTACTTAAATTCAATTATGCAACTTCATTTTTCTCCCACATATTACTATTCCATTTAGTACAGTTCAGCACAGTTCGACTGAAATGTACACAACCTAAGAGTGTTTGACTCATGTCATTGAAAACTTAAACTTTTCCCTCATTTTTCCTCACAGTTTATGCCTTATTACTAGGGGTGAGCAAATCGGGTACCCGCCCATATTTTTCGGAACCGGAATTGGAACCGGTAGTAACCGATTCCTAAAAATCGGAACCGGAATCGGTGAGACCGGTTCCATAAAACTTGGAACCGGAACCGGAACCGCCGGGTACCCGATTATTTATTAATTTTGTAGATAATCTCGTATTTATCAATAAGAGACATATTAATTAAAGTGTATAACTATATTAACAATTTTTTTTTTTTCAATTACAAACCCAAAATCTAAATTTTAAAATCAAAAATTACAAATTTTGATAATTAAACATGGAAAAATTACTTAAATTTAGCTTGAAATCTTTTAGATGCTATATTTTACATGTAAAGAAAATGGGTACGGGGTACCCAACCGGTTTTGGTTCCGAAAATTTGGGAACCGGAACCGGAACCGTAACCGGAACCGATGAGACCGATTCCGATTCCTACCCGCCGATTCCAAACCGGTTCCGGATCCGGTTTCGGGTACCCCGGTTCTTTGCTCACCCCTACTTATTACCCTATCCACCTCCTTCTTCTCATCACCATTCTAGCTCTAAGAAGATTAAAACATCTACTACAAGAACAACACACAAGCTCCAAATTTGAAATTTGTGCTCGTACCCCTAGACTGTGTTTTTAGCTTTTTTTAATGCTGAAAATGAGAAGTTAGATGAGATATAGCATATATATTTATAAGACAACACGAGGAGAGAAACTCAAAATTTTCAAGATTTAAATCTCACACGCTCTAGTTCCTTTGCTTCCTCTTCCTTGGCTTCCACTCTCTAGTCCTCGGAAAAAATTGGGGTGGTCCAAGCACATTGGGTTATTTGTCATCGTTGAGACATTTTCGGCCTCTTAAAAAGATAGAACATGACATCCAACTTAGATGTTTCATATTACGATTTAGGGCTGACATTAAGAGTAATATAAGTGACTCAACACTCGAGAATTTTAAAGTTTAGGATAAAATAAGATGGTATGGAAGGGACATAGAAGTCTCATCATGAGACGGTTGTATAAAAGAATTTGTGTTATTTTTTGGGTTGTTAAAACTCCTTACAATATCTCTAGGTCCAGTTAAAAACAACCGCCAGAAGTCACCCCACGAATTACTCTTATGGAGCATAAGAGTTGCCCCTTTTGAATTAGTCCATACAATGAACAAAGTTTAGACAAGACCTTCTCAAATTAAAGAATATATTGGAATTTAGAAGGATAATACTACGAATAAAACTCATTTACCTTCACCAGCAAAGAATATGAACCCAAAGAACATCATAAAGGGATGGACCTGCAAACAAAATACATAAAGAGATCATACATCATACTTCACTGATTTTTTTCTTATACTTGAAAAAAGTAAAAAATTGGGGAGATATGTGGTTATGTTTGGCAAAATTAGCTGTTAGCTGTAGCTATTTAATGATAAAAGAGGAAAAAATAGTACTATAAAATAGGTAAAAGATGTTACGAAATGGCAACAAAAATAGCTGTTTTGCAAGCTGTAATCGAAAGCTTGCATGAGAAACTTCCCAAAACAAGCTATAACTGTAGCTGTATTTTAAAAATAATCTGTCCAAATGTTTGGTTGTTGAGAGTAACACAAAGAGCTAAAAGCTAACTGTTTTTGCCAAGCATAGCCTGAATAAAGAGACTTACATTGAGAATTTGATAGGGATTACTAGAATCAAGATCAAGACCTCCACGATACTGCAACACCCAAACAAGCATAAGAATGATAGATATAATCCCAAACAAATGTGCTGCTACTGTTATGCCTGATGCCCTTCTTCTATACCATTCTCTCTCTAAATCCATTTTTTTGCAGCTTCTTTTTTTGTTTGTTTTTGTTTTTCTGTTTGAGTAAGTATAGAAGTTCTATTATGCTTAACATTAACCTGTTACGTGATGTTTATATATATACAGTGTGATGAAATGAAGAACCTGCATATATGTAGCTTTAGTGCTTTTTTCATTTTCTGTGATGGATCAGCTTTAGGATCGCTTCATTCGCAGGTTTAGCATTGCGCAGAAAGGGGTTAACTGAAATTCCTACACTTTAGTAAAGGAGAAAATTTAAACTATATATGCTATGTGTTAATTGTGTGCTAATTGCCAGCCAATTAACTGTTTTAGTTACATAGGAGTATTAGATTAGTCCACCTTTTGCACTTGAGGAGCCAATAATAATCAAGCAATATGTTTGTCAATTCTTCTATGCACTTGTATGTCTTGCTCTAATTATTAGGTGGGTATGTGTATATGTCACCCTAAAATTAAGGTGTTCTATGTTAAGTCCAAAGTTTCCAAACTATTATGTGTCACCCTTAAATTATTTCTTGTTATCCGTAAGATATCATTTGACATCTTTAAATGGTTTTTTTGCAATTCCATATCATATTAGTGTTTATTATTGGAGGTATAAGTTTGGACTTTGGATTGAACTTATGCCTAATCCAAATCTAGTACGAAATTTTTTGGGCATGAATCCAAATTTGATTCGAATTAAATTTGGACTCAGATTTTTGATACCAAATTCAATCCAAGTTATTTTTTTATGGATTAATCTGATCCAATCCAATCTTTTACTTCCTTAAGTGTTTGAGGATATAATCGAGCTCATTAAAGCTACAAGTATTTTTTTAAAAAAAANAATAAGATTTTAGGACATTATTGGAAAAAACAAAGTGTGCGCCAAAAAAAAAAAAAAAAAAAAAATCAAATGATACAAGTACGACATCGTCAAAGTAATAAATAAAACAAGTAAAAGCCATCTACAATATTTTTATATAATATGAGTATTGAAAAATGTTGGGTTCACAATATAATTTAGTAATTATTATATAAATATAAACATATATGTAATTATAATTTGGATTGAACTTTGGATATTTGGACTCCAAAAGGTGAGTCCAGTCCAATCAAAATCCAATAGTAAATTTTTTTGAGAAGAAACCAATCCAATATCCAAATAGGCCAATCCGAATTAGCTAATTTGGATTGAACTTTGGACTTTAATTACCCAAATAACTTACACCAATATTTGTCATCCCTAAACTAGTGTACTTTACATTTAAGCTGTCTGTCACCTTTAAATTGCTCTATTATATATCACCCCAAAACTATTTTTTCTTTGTTGTCATTCATAACTTGAGTTGTCTCATCATTAGATGGGTGCACAAACATATTACACATACATGTTTATTGGAGATATGACATTCAACAAATGGCAATTATGTAAGTTAATATTACACATATCACCCTGATACCTAAAAAAGAGGATGCGTCAAGAGTGGAACATTTCCGACCGATCAGCCTGTGTAATGTTTTCTACAAGATTATCTCCAAGCGCATGGCCAATCGTCTGCGTAAAGTTATCGTTAAGTTAATGTCAAAGTTTCAGAATGCTTTCATCCCAGGGAGACACATTTCGGATAGTATTCTTGTGGCTCATGAAGTGTTAGAAAAGGTTAGACATCACAAGAAGGGAAGGGATTACTTTGTTGGTATTAAAGCGGATATGAGTAAAGCTTATGATAGGGTTGACTGGAGGTTCTTGATGGCGATCCTCCTATGCATGGGTTTTCCACCTTTATGGGTTTCTTTGATTATGAACTACGTTTCAATAGTGACTTATAATATCCTCTTTAATGGGGTCCCAATGGCTCATATTATTCCACAGCGTGGCCTCCATCAGGGGGATCCTTTGTCACCCTATTTGTTCATCCTTTGTGCGGAAGTCTTATCTGTCATGATTTCAAGAGCTGAATCCACCGGTTTATTTCAGGGTATTTCCCTTAATCGGAATACGGGCAGTATCTCACATCTTTTATTTGCTGATAACTCGGCTTTATTTTTCAAAGCTAACCTTTTGTCTTGCAGAAATATTCGAAGCATTTTGGATACTTACTGTTCTGTCTCCTGGCAGTTAATTAATCTTGATAAGAGTATTATGTTCGTCAGCCCTAATACTCCATCAAGATTCCGGAGATTGTTCAGGAGTATTCTTCATTTCCCTTTAGTGAATAATTTTGGAGTTTATTTGGGGATTCCTTCGGACTTTGGAAGCTCAAAGCGTGACATTTTCAGCTCCATTATAAAGAAGGTTCGATCAAGGCTTAATTCATGGCAGAGTCTTCTCCTCTCTCCTGCAGGACGGCTCATCTCAGCTGTACTTTCGACCTTGGCTACTTATGTTTTCTCGGTATTTAGGGTACCAGGTTACCTAACACGGAAAATCAATGCTATCTGTGCCAATTTCTTCTGGGGTGGTCATAAGGAAAGAGCTATGCATTGGCGGAGCTGGGACGTTATATCAAGGCCGAAAGGCCTTGGTGGATTGGGTATTCATGATGCTACTAAGTTCAACCAAGCTCTCTTGGCTAAACAGGGCTGGCGAATTCTCCAAGATAAGACGTCTCTTCTAGCGTGTTTTATAGGGCGTAAATATAACCTCACGTCTTCTTCCTTTATGGATCAAACCTATAAATGTCCTATGCCTCGTGGGGTTGGAGAAGCATATCTTGGGGCTTGACTTTGTTGAAGGGTTCTTGTTCATGGCTAGTGGGTAAGGGTTCACTTATCAATATCTGGTCACACCCATGGGTTAGTGGAAGTGTTCCAGTAAGGAACAATGAGGTGGTTTTAGAGGGGTCTCATGGGCCTCAACTGCCTACGTGGGTTGAAAGCCTCATTATTAATGGTGAATGGAATTCGCTTTTAGTCTCCGCGCTCTTCAATGACGAATGGGCGAATAAAATTCTGGCGATTCCTATCCCTCCCTCCCTAGAAGAAGATCGGATAATTTGGCATGACGACAAGAAGGGCCTTTATGGAGTTAAACAAGGTTACGTTTCTTTCTTTAGGGTTGGAATAAATCAAGCAGCTCGCTATCCTTGAAAAGATGTGGATTGGAAGGGGCTTTGGTCCTCGAACATAATCCCCAAATGGAGAATTTTTCTTTCGAAGCTATATAATGATGCCCTCCCTATTGGTGAGGAGTTCTCGAAGAGAAGGATGCAAAGACATGATCGCTGCCTTTTGTGTCATAACACCTCTTCAGCTACTTCTATTGAATCTCTCAGCCATCTCTTTCGAGAATGTGAGTTTGCACGTCATATTGGGTAGGGTGCCCTCTAGGACTCTCTACTGTGCAAAGTGCCCATGTCCCTTTCTATCAATGGGTTCGTAATTGGACTGATTACTTGCGAAACCAAGACTCGGATTCATATCAGCCTTTGAAGCTTTTCCTTGCGGTTCTATGGGGCATATGGCTAGCAAGGAATACGGCGGTATTCAGGAATGAGGTTCTTCCACCAAGGACAGTCTTAGCTTCAAATAATGAGTGCTATAGGAATATGATGGAAGCCATGAGATTGAGGGAAGGAGCAAGTATGCGTCATGCAGTAGCAGAGGATGCAAGTATGGAATACCCACAAGCTACACATGACCACCCTTTGCCCTCCAACTGTATAAAGATCAACATCTTTACGGACGGTGCTTGGAAGCCAGGAACAACCAGAGGGGGCATTGGATGGCAAGCAACGTCATCTGCAGGGCAATTGTTATGATGAAGTCGCAGCGTTACAAATCACTTTCGGCTACGCAGGCGGAGGCTCAATCCATCTTACGAAGCTTACAATGGGCAGCTTCAGTGGGTGCAACCTGCCTCAACGACCTTTATTCGGATTGCAATGTACTCGTTAATGCTATTACGGAAGAATGTCATGTGGATTTCTACACAAGACTGATCGTACAGCACATTATGGAGGCCAGAACAAATTTCCATTGTTGTAATTTCCTCTATTTACCACGAGCTGCTAATCGTATGGCTCATAAGTTAGCAACTACTGGTCTTAAACTTTGTACTTAACTCTATTCTCATTAATGACAACTTTCCTCTTGCCAAAAAAAAAAAAAAAAACTGTTTCTGCAAAAGATAAAGTTTAATTGTTATATGATGGTTTTTCATACTTGATAATTCTATTAAGTTGAAATAATGTTAAATCTTTAAAATTTTGTAACATTAATTACTTAGTACTTAGTAAGGGCACCCAAGTGATGTTGTGGATTGAGTCGTTACACGCAAATTCTTAGCCACAACCAGGCGTAGCTAATTAGCTACATACAGGAATTGTCTTATAACTACAACTTTATTTTTTTGTCACCTGCAACTTCATTAAAGAAGCCCTTGTTACAACTTCATTCATTTATAACTACAACTTCATTGTACGATAATTTTTAACTATTTTATAATGAAGTTGCAGGTCGTAAATAATGAAGTTATAATTGTTGTGTATATATTGGGTGTACCTACATAGCTACTCGCAGGCGTAGTGAAGAAGAATTGTTCATTACACTATTGCTCTCTCCTCAAACCCTGCCCTCCCCGAATTTTCTTCCTCCCTAACTAAAGCCCAACCCATCTTCTCGCCGATTGCTAATCCAACCCGAATCGACAACTACTCAATTTGGAGCAGGGCTATCATAGCGAAGTTTTAGGTTTCCTTGACAAATTTCTCAAGATTGACATCCAAATTGAAGGGGAGGAAGAAGATGATGACATATTCGCTGCTTCCTGAACTTGGAATCAACAAAAATGGCATGGTGCAAAAGAGGTGGGTTGGGGACTGGGGGCAGAGGGGGAGGGGGATGGGGATGGGGATGGGGATGGTTAGGGGGCTAGGGGAAGGAGAGAGCAAAGAGAAATTTAGATGAGAGGAGATTGAAAATAATTTACATGTTTTTAAAATAATTTTTGTGAAATGATTCATTTATTGTGCTGTCCTCAACTTTACAAGGTTTAATTGACATAATTTAGTTTCTTTTAGTACTTAAATGTCGTTGGAGAGACTAAAAATACTAACTTGGTACGAGATGGTTTTTTGAATACCAATCTGCTTAATCAGCCAAATAACTTCTAAGAGTGTGTTCAGTTCATTTGAAAGTACCTAAATTGAACGACCTAAACTGAATGATGTGAACTGAATTAAACTCAATAGAATGAATAGTTATCTGTGAGAGAAAAAGTATATGGGCTGACCAAAATGACTTGAACTGAACTAAACGATCTAAACTGAACCAAACTGAAATGAACAACCTGAAATAGAATTTGCTAAGGTGAAATAAATGACCTAAAATAAACGATCTAAAATAAGCTTTGGCTTATACACCAGGTCACGGGTTCAAGCCTCCTGGGGAGCACCTACATGAATTTATTCGTGGAATACCCGAGACCGTGCATTAGGAGGTGCCCTTTAGCCACGCCCAAGGAGGAAGAAAGTTCCTCCTTCCAGACATCAAAAAAATAAAAAATAAAATAAACACATCTTAATTCCTAAGAAACGTCTATTACACTTCGGATAATACTAGCCATACACACTGTGCCATACACAGTTTCACTTATGAGGTGGCAAATTGTGATTGGGTAGTTATATGCTAATAAAAAAAAGGAAAAATAACTTTTTGAAACTTATTATGTTTGAAATTCAACATTTTCATTTCATATTTCAAAAGGGGTTAGGTTTGACAGAAGGAGTTGGAGGGAAAAAAACTAAAATGTTCAATTGTGGCTATTGTCCTTTATCTCGGTCAAAAAACTCCGACGACTTTCTATCTCATCGGCTTTATACTACAGCGATTTTCTATTTCATTCTCTTCGCGCTCTAGCAGCATTCCGTGAGTCATTCGACAACTTCGTCATCTAATTCGTTGTTCGTTGAGCGCCCACACAAGGCGTCGTCCCACTCCACGGTCATTTGCGTAATTGGAAACTTTGCTGACTTTATTAACTAATCAGTAGACAATGTTACTAAACTAACAAATTTGTTACTAATATTAAAAATTAACAACTATTCCGTATTGTTTTCAACATAATTTTGTTACTAATTAAAGAAAAAAAAGATACAAACTGAATGGAAAAATTAAGAATTACTATAATCTGTTCTTCTTCCACCAATAGGTTATCGATGTAATCGCCCATTGCCGTAAATTAGAACATAATCGTCGGAGAAATTGCTTTATCGATCAACGAATTGCCGTCGGGGTTATTCATTTCTTCTTCTCTATAACATCACTGCCGCCACCGTTGATTCTTGCCGTTAATACTGAGTGTTGATAGTTCAATTTGAGAGTTGCCGGAATTCATGCCATAGATTCATCGAAAAATTTGTATACAGTGCCGAATTTTTTTTCATCAAGTGCTTTCCCTCCTCTATCTTATTTTTACCGCCTAATACCCACAACTTTCCCTCCTAAATGAAAATTTTTCCCCCCTCGCTGCTTTTCCACCTTTTATTTTTTTCACCTTGCTTACATGTCACCTTGTAATTGGCTATTAGATTTGTGTATCAATACACAGGCGTGTATGAGAATCACTGTTATTACACTTCATATGTTAGTTCCCGTTCTAATAGAATGACTCCTAGTCCCTAGGTAACTCCCATTTGACCAAAGTCCATGTAAGTTTTTACCTCAACCCATGAGTTGCATTTCCCACCACCACCACCACTAGCTAACATTCATACACGTTTGTGTCTCTACCCAACAACGACAGTCACACAAATTTAAACTACCACTCCACTCTTTTCACTTCACTACTGTTAAACACAGCCACTATTTCCACCATTTTCCACTTCTTCATTGCTTCGCCGGAGCACCAACAATGGCTGCCGGAGCTCTCAATTTCGCCCCAATCCCAATTTTCCGGCCACCACTCTCCTGCCGGAAAACCCCAAAACTCGGACTTCGTATTATTAGGGCTTCAACGGATATCTCCGAAACCACCGTTAATGGGGGTTCGGGTTCGGGTTCGGGTTCGAGTTTGAATTCGAGTGCCGGAGTTTCGACGTCGAGCCCTACGTTTTCCCCGCCGCCGAATTTCAAGCCCCCGGAGCCGAAGCGGTTCAGTGTTCGACCCGATAGGGCGCTTGATATCCTTGGGGCTTCCCTCGCTCTCTTCTTCCGCCTTGGTACTGGCGTCTTTGTTTCTGGGTAATCCTCACTTTCCTCAATTTAATTCTCATTCTCTCTCTTGGAATGTTCAATTTGATGGTGGTGGAGTGGCTGAATTTTGATGTTCACATCTGCTCTATAGACTTGGTAGAGTGTTCTAGCTTCTAGGACTGTATGAAATATTTGACCTTTTCATATGTCATACTTGTTTTCTACTTCATATCATATTTTAGCTAAAAATTAGTATAAAATTTAACCAAGGGGTTGAGTGGATAGGGACTTATCCACCCAAGGTCGGGTGTTTGAATCCCGCCTTGGGTATGGAGCAGCCTTAAATCCCTTGGCCAGCTGTCCCACCCTTTGAGGTGCCTACAAGCCAGCGCGGGGAATAATCACTGTTGTCGACGGTGAATACCCTTGGTTGTGA
>BSSO01005238.1:0-13388 GCA_030267885.1 Mesembryanthemum crystallinum | reverse complement strand
CTATTTAAGACAAATCCAAAAATATTATTTTTACTTTGAAAATCATTATAGATTTTCATATATTAATGGTCAAAGTTTAAAAACTTTGACTTTGCAAAACCAAGGCGTAAAGATTTTTCAGAAACGGAGGGAGTATTAATCATATTACTAGTATTGATTTTTGTTGAGTTTATTGATTTTTGTTGATTTCACTCATTTTTGTTGATTTTTGACTATTTTTACTGAAATCAACATTAATCAACGAAAATAAGTTGAGGAGAACAAAGCTTTACAGGAAGGGTCATCGGATCATTAATCATAACAAAACGAGTCTCTAAATGTTGACCTCACAACTTTATTTCATTCATCTTTACCTTCCAATGAGAAAAGAAAACATCCAAACAATCGCCACTCTGAATCCATTATGCCTCAAAGCAATGGACTATAGAGCCTCAGTCTATTGCATAGAAACTCAAGCTACATTCAATGGAACTCCAGCCTATGGAATTCACTTCCTTACTGACTATTAATCAATGACAATAAGATGATCCGTTCATACAATTGACATATACAACGACCCAGTAATAATTCTGTGGAGAGTAATGATACAATTGACATATCTGGACCCTAAACAAACCGTATACATATCTCACTAGAAAACATCTTCCAGCAATAATATTAGCTACCATTGAACATCTCGGGGTTTTCTACATCTGTTGGACGATGGTTGGGGAAACCTAGCCATGGCGATGGAGAATAATTTGGTTGTTGGTTATTCGGTATGCTTGCTTGCTGTAGACGTGACTGAGCTATCCTTCTTCTCCATCTAAGGAATTCAATTATAATGGAACTAGCACTCATGGCAATGCCATATCCTACAAATGTTGCTAAGAGAATCGATATGATTGCTTGTAAATGTACCTGAAAGCCATAAGAATCACATCATCTTCAATGAGTTTACTTCAGTAAAAGGTATTTTAGAGGGAAGAAACATTCTTCATAAAGAAAACCCGCTTACCACTGAGTAGAAAACATGCGCAAAGATGACAACCAGCAGGAATTGCACAGACGCATAAATCCAAACAAATCTCTTTGAAACTGAAACTTCCCATTGTATATTAGCTTTACGAAAGGGGCATAAAGAAATTATATAATGTTATTAAAGCACAATAGATAAGAGCAGAAAACGAAATGAAAGCTTGTCAACTTGGTATAATCCACATGATTTGAAACAATAATCCACATGAAATGAAACATTTTGTACTCAGCATATTAGTTTTACAACTTAACAAGTTGTTTTTGTTCAATGTGAATCACAGGGAAATATTGAATGGTCCAAGAGGATTAATCCCTCTCTCACGCAAACACATTGATGCCCACCCCAAACATCTCCAGAAGTAGTAGTGACCACTTGCTTTGTGAGAGGTGCACTAGTAGTCATCATCTGGACCACCTACTAATTTCTTCTCAACAACAGGATGTGTTCAATCAACATATACTATTATGAAAAGGAAATTTGATTGGGATAGCATTTGCATCTGAAATTAAACTTGATCAAGTCGATTAATCACAAAAAGGAATCCTACCAATGATTATATTTGACGTGGATGACATGGATATTTGATTGGTTACCAACCTAGAACCCTAGTAGGCCTAGTTTCCTATTTGGTTGGATATTTCCCATGAAGGCATGTGAAGATAAATGTTATCATCAATGATTGATCATCATATTAATAAAACATGTAGTGATGCCAAAAATGAAATTCTTCGAGTATATTTGCAAGCTTACCCATGGTTGATGAGGTCATTGCTGAAAGTAGACCCAAAACACAAGAAAATGGAAGAGAGAGAGCAATAGCTCCTGTACCCATTCTTGCAACCTAAATAAAGACAATGAAGAACAATTGAGAACATGCAAGTAGTAATGCTATATATACAAACCTTTTTTAACGAGAATCTATAACACGACTCAGTTTATTGGAATTAAAATATTATGTCTTACCAGAAGCTGCTCCAAGAAACAGAAGTATGCGAGCATGCTGACAATGACAAGCACAGGAACTTCTTGCCAAGCCCTGCAGGGATGCATACAGACAGCATAAGGATGCAGTAGCTAATAGACAGTATGTCTTCTTTGTTATGTAGTTACTCATTACTCAGAACAAACTTAAGCTAGAACATCTATGCCTAAACGTAATGGAAAACATAGGGATGGCATAGTGCCATGCATTTAGGACACTTTTCAAATCACATTTACACCTTCAGACTAGTCTGTATGACATTAATTCTCATGACCATATATTTGATACCCTGTATTTCTGTCTGCCATGTTTAACAAACTTGAAAATCTAGACAACAAAGTTGTTTGCCATAGAACAAACATTTTGTACATATTTTTGAGTGTAGGAATTTACAACGGTTTTAAGGAAAATAAATGATGTCTCACATCACATTATCATCAACATTACCCCAATGCCTCCAAAGAAACTCTCTCCTAGGCGGGGTAAGGGGGGTCGGTTGTACACAGCCTTACCCCTGTGAGAACAGAGAGACCTTTTCCATTTGACCCTTGATCCGAAATGCAACAACTATCAGCATCTTCACAATAAGAAGTGCAGACAACTTTATTAGCCATTTCGATTTAGTCCGTTATATTCCAAAGACAAAAGGTAGTGAATCTTTTGGCTCCATCAGAAAGTGGATAGGATGTCTCACATCACATGTTAAGACAAATTTCCCAATCAAATTGGATTGCTAATGGACAAAACTAAGTTCCTTGAATAAGGAGAAGAAGCTGTTAGTCTTCTTTCCCATGGTGAGCGCAATGAAAAAAACAAACAANAGTACAGTGACTTACCTGAAATCATTCATACCAGTCCTTTGAACTCTATTTGTTCCAACATTTGCTCCACGAGTACTTTGGATACGCAAAAGAGTGACTGGTAGATTTCGAACCTCTTGCTTGCATACATCACAAGTCTTGTTCCCTTTGATACTAAACCATTTCACTGCACATTCTTGGTGTGCTAGAGCCAGCTCACCTTTACAACAGCATTCCATCTTGAGGGTTTCTCCGCCTTCACATAATTCAATGAAACAAATTCTACAAACAGCCTCCTCTTCAGGTATATCTTCACCACCATCTTCAGTGTTCTCTGGAGACGGGGAAGAAATAAGAAAGGAACCAACAACTGAAGACTGGCAAGAAAGTCTAGTTGTATAGTCAAATATTCATTATGGACTGCAACAGATATTATATATGAAGAAAATGAACTCAATTTGAAGTTTGAGACTTCTTATTAGTTATCCGAGAAAATATTTCTTCCTTTTTAACCAACACTGCTAGGTTATCTTCACAAAACAAATATGACACAACACAAGACCAGGATACGATAGTAGCATTTGAACAATAATTTAAGATCCAATTGAGCGTTCTGTGAGGTTCCCTATTATGTAGCAGCTGAAAAGGAATGTATACAGCCACCATAATTAAGTGAGACACATTCTTACAAATTGTGATGGTCCATCCCTTATCTTGAATTTCAACAGCTTTCCGGGAGCATTGCTGATAAGAGTTTGAGAATAGGAGAAAGGATGATGAAAGGAATGATATGGTTAGCCAAATGTTTGATCACTTGAGGGTTGTATTTTCATACTGTTGGCAATTTGGCATCAGCAGATAATATATAAACACACAGTATTACAAATATCCTCAATTTCAACAGCTTCCCAGGAGTACTTTTGATATGAGAATAGTAGAAAGGATGTTTAATGGAATGATATGGTTGGCCAAATGTTTGATCACTTGAGGATCGTATACTCGTATTATCATAGTGTTGGCAATTTGGCATCATGCAGGTAATAGCTAAACACGCGGTATTCCGTTCACATTTCAAATGTTCTTCCCCATAATGGAGCTAAGGATGATATTATCTGACGCAAAAGTTTGTAGTGGCATCACTGATCAGTGTAAGCAAGCAAACTAGAGATGTTTGGTAGCGGTGATTAGGTGAAAATCAATGTACGAGACTACGACAATACATGAATATCAATGTACCAGACTATGAAAATACATGAATGAATGCATGAGGAAAGATTCAGCTTGAACTGTTATAATTATTATACAACAGGTTTGCTGCTGATAGTATACTAGTAAAACATACTGGGAAAGCAATAGCAAACTTTAGTCTCAGGCGAGCTATTTCTGTTCAGCAATCCCATCCCCCGAGTATCACTATTGAGTTCTGGATGAACATGAATTCGTATCAATATCCTTGACTCATGCCAGGTAATTTGACAAAATTTGACATCTAGTTCAATATATAGAAAATAGCTTTCTTTAAGGGATGACCTATTATATTAACCGTGACATTTCTAGGGAGCACAAAGTCTAAAGAATATAGACAATAAGATTACCAGTATCAGCAGGCACGCTTGTATTTGGAGTTTTAAGATCCCCTCCTTTCACCCGAGGTGAGGGGAGCACACGGATAAAGGCATCCATCCTCCTTGTGTGTAATTCTTTATTGAGGGGAGCCGAAAGTGAGCGAGAAATGTGCAATCTAGCCTCATGAATTTGACCTTCCTTTGCCTGTGAATATGAAACAGATTTTCCGTCAGCAGTTGCTTGGCATTACCTGAATATTCCAAAAACAAAATCTGATAAACACAGCATAGGAGCCACAAATTTGACATGAGACAGGGGCAAGAGCAAAGTTCAAATTTATCTGTTGCTAATATACATGGACAACTAAGCAAGCGGTTGTTTGTTCTCCATTAAGTTACTTAATTTCAGGACAGAGTAGTTAGTGTCAAGAAAGAAAATGAGACCTAGCAAAACTGAACCTGATCCGAGATACCTGACTCGATTCACCTGCTACCCCACTTGCGTGACACCCAAAATTATATCAAAGTAGTTTATCCAAAACTGACCTGATGCAATCCTTTCCAACACGACATCCGATTCACGGAATAACTGAATTGACTGGAACCCGATAGCGCCCAATCCAAATTGATCCGAAACTGAAATGGACACAAACCTAAACCTACCCGATACTGGACTACTCCAAACTTGTTAGATTTAAGAGTAACAAAATATGATTATCAATGAATTAAATTCGTACAAGATGAATCTTTCTTAGACTCTATAAATTGTGAAAACTAGGCTTAGTACATATTGATATGACTGAAATTTGATTTAATCCAAAACCGGAGTGAATCAAAATCCGATCTAATTGATCCGAATCAATCCGAAACCCGAACTAACCGAACTCAAGTTGACCCAAAACCTGACATTAGTGAAAATGCGTTTCAACCCGACTCAAATAGTCCTTTGACCGTTTTAACCCGACTCAAATAGTCCTTTGACCGTTTTAACCCGAACCGACAATGACCCCTAACCGAAATGACCGGAACCAAAACTAACCCTACCCACCCTATCGGCACCTCTAATGAAAAGTACTAGTACTAAATTTATGCTTTTCACACAGAAAACCAAGTAGACATACAGGTACTATGGCACAAACAAAAACAGAAGGGAGCTCTTTGTCTCATAGTGCTTTTTAAAGTAAATTACGTTTCATGTAACAGCACAGTAGTACATCATAAGTTTGTGAAGTATGAACACACAATTAGAGCATGCAAAAGCCCATGACATGTTTACATCAGTGGGCAAGAGTGCAGCCTGCCAAAACAAATACTCCCCAGGTTATGTTTAAGGCCTGTAAGGTAGTTTTAGCTATCAAAATCCCCTAAGAATAATCAATTTCCATGCTGAAGTTATAACTTACAAGTTATAACTAACAGCTATACAGAGAAAGCAGAGAAAAAGTTGTTTGGAAACTTACATGAGAATGCATTGAACCAGCTGCGGTTACGCAGTGACTAGATTCAGGGTTCGTATTCGGGGGAACTGGAAGAGACGATGTCCTGCTTATTGGACTAAATATCTTTGTCAGTGATAATGACCTAGGTGTTGTACATGGAATTTCTCCGCTTGTGCAAGCTTGTTTCTCAACATCTGAAGAACTTCGGTTAATAAAGCTGAATTTTGGTATAAGATTTTTTAAAGCTGAACGCCCTCTTGCAGATGAAGGACCAGGAGACTCGTATAGCTTTACATCAGAGGAAGTGGGTGTCAAAAGAAAATTTACTTTCTTTGGTGTTGATATTGGTGTTATAGGCATTTTAATTTTAACAGAATCTTGACAGACATCGACTTTTCTTGAAGGGATCTCAAGAGACAGATTTTGTCTTCTCCAGTTGCTCACATGCCTGCTATCTTCAGTTCCTCCACAGGAACTCTCAACCTGGCAAGCATAATTCCAAATGAACACGAGTTATGATTGATGGTGACCATAGCATAATTTGCATTTTTCTTTTCCTTACTACAATTGCAGCTAGTTATTTAGCTTATTATCATCTCTAGGTTATGCCATTTTCTTGGTGCTAGTAAAAGGGCTGGCAAGTTTTCATGAAGATACAATGTACTAGTACTAAGGATAATTGGAACACATGAACAAAGAACTTAGACGCAATGTACTGAAAGAACGCGAATGAAATTCTACAATATTGGAAGCATAAAACAGACCATTACTATATGATTATGACAATAGTGAAATGAATAGTTTCAACAAAAATAATCAAATATTAAGTAGTGTCTTTTAAGCTAGCATTTCTGTAAGTTGTACCCTTTAGATCACTGTCATCCTAGAGTTATTGCCAATTTGTTACGCGGTTCAGAAAATCAAATTGAGGAGCTTAATGGCACTGACTGTAGAACATTGTCCCTAAACTACGCTTGCAAATTGCAACATGTCACAATTAAACATTCTGCGCCCGACCATATCAGCGTGTTATTTCATGGACTATTACCTAGTCCATTACAAGACATTTATGTGAAAAATTATGTTTGAAGACTAGGATATATAGTATAGCGGATAATTACTAATCAATTTGGGATGCCCCAAAAAATAAAACATAAAATGACAAACAGGGAAGAATGTCTTCGGAAAAAAAAAAAANAAAAAAAAAAAAAAACATTTTCCAATCTGTATCTGCATAACAGTAAAAAAGCTTCAACAACTGCCACCATCTCAAGGAACAGAATCAATCAAATGGAACTAATATTTCTTATTAAGTGGGTATAGAATCTTGATTATATAATTAGGATTAACTTAGGTCAAATTGATGTTTTCTAATTAGATATGAAGTTGATGTATGCAAAACAAGACACAAAAACGCCGGTAGAGATTTTCTTTAATACACACATTATCATAAAAATAGCTTCATTGACAATTGCACCACATTAGACACATAAAATCACCTAGGAAAGATTGGATACATACAATACAAGCTTGTACATAACTTCCTTCCTTTACATACAATATTGATAGCTTAAATGTAATTTTTCTGCTCAAATGATCAAATCATACTTCCTTTACATATTGTACACAACTCATTCCTTGCTCATGATTAAGAAAATAATGGAGCAAAAAGGTATTTGATCTGAATATCTTGCATTTATATAAGGTGTTCACTTGCATTTGTTTTACAGGAAAGAGAACCAAAAGCATCACATACACCCACCACCAACTCTCATCCACCGCCCCACGCCCCCTGCATATTTTAAGTGTTCAATTGCATTTGTTTTTAAATATTTTTTCATCAGTATAACTGAATTCAAGATAAATTGATAAAACTTCCATTTTAGTAGATAATTTAGCTACCATACTTCATGATTAACCAAATTTTATACCTGTATAAATGTGAAGTAAGACAAGAAGAACCAATTTATCTCACATCACATTAAAACATCATAAGTTGTTGAATTTGTAAGCCACAGGATAATAGATTTCACTTTAGCACAAGTACAAGATACTAAATTTCCAGTTCTTGTTCATCTAACGGCACCAACCACCATCACCTAGTGTAAATGACTAGATCACGCGAGGCACGGTCAAGAGATCAAAATATACGCATCCTTACTAAAAACTCGTTATTTTTTTTAACGGGGTGAATAAAATTGAAAATTACCTTTTCAATTAAAAAAAAAAATTAAATGCCCAAAAGGAATGAGAAGTACATGTACTACATGTTGAATAAAGTCATGCCTACTATGCTACTTCAAAGAGAGAGGACAAACAAGAAAACGACATGAGCAGCCACTACAAACACTCAATTTTGGAGGGTACCATGATTCTTTATCCTATGATTGAATTTTGTTGTCATATCCCAAATAAGTTCACGAGAAACATAACTGCTAATCAACTGGGTAACAAAAAAATCTAAACAAAAAGCCAATACCAAATTTTTTGAAAAAGAAGATGAGATAGGTACCTTTTGATCAGCAAGAACAGAGATGGGCTTCTCCTCAATTTCCATTTTTATTTCATGTAGAGAGACTATAAAAAATTTGCAAATTTATGTACAGAATCAAAAACCCAGATGTGAGAAGAAACCATAAACAAAAACCCAGAAAAATTAAGGGGTAATTGAATTAATTTTATAGGATGATGATAGAAACAGAGCTGCTTCAGGGTATTTTTTTGAAGTGATGAAAGAGAGAAAAAGAGAGAAGGTAAGAGAAGGATTAGGATGAAATTGGAAGTGGGGAACAAGATGTGAAGAAAATGAGGGAGAAGGGAGGGGGGAAAGTGAGAAAGAGATAGATACATGTCATTTATGGCAAAAGGAAGGTGGTGGTGGTGGTAGGAATACTTTTAGAGAGAGAAAGTTAGAGAGAGAGAGAAGGGTGGCCTACTACAAGGCTGATTGATTGCTTGCTTGCTTGGTTCTACTTGACTTGACACACTGTGTTTGGCTCTCCCTGCCATTTGGATACAGAAGAGTTGGGGGGTTTGTTTGGTAAAGTCACCCCTATAATAGTGTTAAAAGTGTGTTTTTTTGAAGTCATCATCTTTTCACTGTCACCCCTGTTTTTGGGGGGTTTGTTTAAGATTATACATAGATACAAGTCATGGGAATGGGAGGAGTCACACCAATTTCATTTTGTTCTCCTCCCTCTACTCCTCACACCCTCCTTTTTACCTCCTTTTTGCTCACTCTCTCCATTGATTACTCAAAGCTTTTTTTTTAAAACTTAATTTATCTGAATTGAAATTGTTGTGTTTAGGGTATGTTCAGTTCAAACTGTTCAATATATACTCATTTTAATTCAGTTCTGTAAGTTAATTTTTCTCTCACATGTTATAATTCATTCACTACCTATTCAGTTTAATTTAGTTTAGTTAGTCCATTTTAGTTTAGTTTCACATTGTTTCTTGAAATGAATACATCCTAAACTGAAATTATGGTAATTGGAGTTAACTAAGATTATTATTACAAAATCGAAAAATACTCCATATAATTAGTTTTTTAGCGAGAACTAAATTTACGGTGACTAATTGAATTAAAATCATTGGCATGATGTACCAACTAAATACTATATTAAATTAGCCCAATAGGCATTTGGCCTACTGGTAAACAATATATATTTTATACACTAGGTCAAGGGTTCAAGTTTCCTTGGACCACCTACATGAATTTAGCATAACAGAAAAAACGAATATTAGATTATTGTGACTTTTTAATTTGCTCGTTAAAAGGGGGGAAAGGGGCGATAACCTATAACTTGGCCTAGTTTTGGCGTAGATTGTTGTGACTTAACTGAGTAAATTAATGCAATTTACCTCAATTGAAAAGTTATCATAATAGTTATAAGTCATAAAGGTGACCATAGAACCGAGATACTCGCACTTGGACCCGAAACATTTATATGATAGCTTGTATTCTGGATCCAATGATTTTATATCACTATCCATCTTATAAGGTAGGTCTTATGGAGTTATATCTATAATATGACCGAAACTATCAATTATTCAGTCTAAAAATATAAAGCAATGCAAAAATATTTCTTATTGTTTGAACAGATGTATCACACTTTTTATTTTGTTCATACCATGGTAAACCTTTACATATATAATGTTATTTTGCTGGTTGGGCATCATTTGGATCTTTAATATATTAAACAACGTTCACCAATCTTCACTAGTGTCTTCATTTCAACTAACCAATTTTATATTCAATTTAGCCCAATTAAGTTCAATTCAGTTAAGTTTGTTTCAATTGAAATAAACATTCCTTATTCTGATTAACTCATTGTAAATGTAATAGGGGTTTGCTAATCTCTTTTATCCAATTTAGAAAAGGGGGGGTTTCCACTTGGAATACTTTGCTTTTAATTAGTTCACTCCCTCAATATCATTTGGCTAATATTTTTACAAAATAGAGATAGATTTTGGAGGGTGCAAATAGAAGGGAATTAGCTAAAAAGGTACGTTTATGTGCATTTGGCTCCTCTACATACAGTAGAGATGTTGTTCATTACACAAGATGATGCCAAGTACCTTGGCCCGAAACCAAAAGCTCATAATATATTCCACTTTTTATTTCATTGAACTTTCCAAAATTCCCATATCCAGCTACAATTCTTTGGCTTAAAAATATATGTTTCCTCCCCTGCTTCTCCAAGTTACTAGTATCAACCCAATCAAGGTCCATATTCAAAGCGCTTGTAGACATTCTTTAATGGACAACGGTCTTAAACGGTAAAGATGCAAGGCAGTGGGAATGGATGTTGTTGAGGATGATATTATGTTTATGCAAATACAGTGTGTTTCAAGGGAAAAATTGACTGAGAGGAATGGAGGTTCCCTTGATGCATCATCTGATCATCATCACCATAATACCCAAAGCTAACAAAATAGATGTCACCCACCCTTTAAATGATTGAAATTGGTGGATCTATAATGGCAGTATCAATTGTCATTACCACTAAATTGAGGGAACCAGTGAATAAGATGATATAAAGCAAAGGAAAAAGTGGGAGAAGAAAATTTTTATGTTTAAGAACATTTAAATTTTGTTTACTCTAATTTAAATTAGTGGCCATTACCATATACCTGGTGATGGAACTAAGGGGACTGGCATGAGCCATGGTCCTCCCCCTGTCCTTGAAAATTTGTTATATTTTTGTTAGTGTCAAACTTCTATATAAAGCAACTTGGGCATAGTTGGTGGTTTCTATTGAGATTTGCTCTCCTAAAGGCGTGAGTTCAAACCCTCCCAAGACCACAATTTTTCTATTTTGTACTTTCTTAGCTTATGGAGCCGTAATATTTTTTAAATGTTTTTTCTTCTTGCATTCTTTCTATTCGGTATACTATTTTGGCCATTTTGGACTCCATATCATTTTATTTTTTTTCGCTTTTCTTCTTTTCCTTTCTTTTAAGCGTTATATTATAATAGGACACCAATTTTCCATAGGTGGGGATATACGTACTCCCCAATGAAATTTTCCTGGTTCTACCCCTAATATACCCATGCAAAAGTAAATCAAATACTCTTCCTACTGTGCTTAAATGTGCTTCTGAGCCCCATGTTTAAATTTCTATAGTTAATTAAGTAGGCACTACTTGTATCTACCTGTAGTGAAAAATAAAAATAAAGCATCTTTATTTATTTCCGAAGGTGGAGAGGTATTAATAATTAAGAAGAGAAATTGAAGTTATTTAATGGCGACAGAGAGATCTGAATTGGGGCTGAGGGGCAGCTACAAATGAAAGACGGGGGAGGGAGGTAAAAAGAATAAAGAAAATGAAAAATATTATGAGCCTTTGCATGAAGATCATGACATTTGGCATAATCTTGTTTAATAAACAACACATCTATTGAGTCGTCGAACGTCATTTATGTAGCTTAAGAAAATGTGTAAAGGATATAATGTAAGCAAAATCTCACAATGTAGCCTTTTCTTAAAAACTTTTTTTTTTTTAAATGGGTTTTCTTACAAACTTTCACCACCATGTAAATTATCCAATTGACCAAGAGTGTGTTTGGCTTACCTTTTTGAAATTCTGGCTCTTACCATATTTTCTATCGCCATCTATCCCTTCATCTTGGCATTATTAAACTAAAAACATTTCTTTTATAACAAAAAAAGCACAATATATAATTCTGATAGGAGTAGAAATGTCAAATTCAATCCTATATTTTTTTTTTTTTTTTTGAAAAGGCAAGACAACCAACATAACCCTTTAAAAAGGCTATCCTAAAGTGCCAACCACCAACAAATTGGTGAGGCACAAATCAAGCGAATTCGACCAAAAGAATATGTAACACTAAAACAGAAACATCTTCAACTAAAAAGACATTCAATAGTGCTAAAACAACAAATCAACTTCTTCTTCAGAACACTTCTTCGGCTCTTGCTAAATGTCTCCACGTGGACATCCAGATCTGATAAGAAATCGTCCTGCTTCACACAAGAAAATCAGCACGTCTTCTCAGGTGGAACTATGTCGCGTGGATGGGGCTCGTCGAGTTCTCCGGTGCCGTCGGTGAACCTTGAAGCAAATCCAGGACGAACTATGGAGGATAGTGAATAATTCTAGGTTATGAAAGCTATTGAGCAAACACTAGAATAAGGCTCAATGTAGACTGGAATGGGTAGAGAATGAAGAAATTGGGTTGAAGAAGAGAAGAAAGGGATGAGGGGGGTGGCGGCACGGAAGAGTAAATTTCTAGGGTTTTTCTCTCTCCTTCCCTTAGAGAGAGATACCCAAAGCTATTCAATCCTATTGTTGATTGTACATAACAACATTTCTCAAGATATCAACGCCTTCTTTGAAGGTTATACATGACTCGATCTAATCGGCGGAATAATCATGTACACAAGATCATACACATAGCAACATATGAATCATAAAGATTATACCTTTGTAACGAGAATTCCACGTAGTGCTTTGATCAATACAATAGATAGTAGGACCCCAAGTGTTGTCCCTATAACGAAAGTCCACCCAACAAGGATTGATCACCAAACCCGATTGCTAAATCGGCAAAGAGAACTCTAGTCTCACTTTGGTTATGAAGAACTTTAGAGATGAAGGCCAGGTTATTTCTTAGGGTTTCAATCAATGTTGAAGTGTCTCATAAACCAACTCTAAGTAGGCTTAAATAGACAACCCTGAAGAAATATGGAAACACTAGGTTTTCCATAACCTAATAACCCACATTGAGGCCCATGCCTCTAAGACCATGTCAGACCTTCCTCCTTTAATCTCCTTATGGGCTCTAAGCCCCAATTCTACATGATCAGTTTCCTTAGCTTATGTGTGACCCATTAGGTTTATAACGAAGTTAGCTATGGCTCAATAACCACTTGGGTCAATAATCAATAGCAGTCTCTAGCTAAACATATTGATTACTAAATTGTATGAATTTACTATCACAATAATTAATATAATCAAATATATATTATCCCAATTAATTGCTACTCGACTTACAGGACATAATCCTTCATTCTTTACCCGTTATTTGTTACAATTAATTTTATTTTTTTGATCGCT